>BQKN01000335.1:0-51585 GCA_022839385.1 Asparagus kiusianus
ATAACCCTTAATTTTTTGCCATTTTAAAGGGTTTCGATCAGTTGGCAAATAATAACCTAGAGGCCAAGTTTCCTGATTTCATGAGCTATAATCCATAAGTTTTAGTCATGTTCTTATGTGTCAACCAGCTGAAAATTATTTTTGTGAGCTGTAATTCAAGATTCCATGTACTATAACCGATGATTGTTGGGTATTTTTATAGGTTTTAACCCTTAGGCAAATAATTTCCCAGAAGTCAAAATTCACAGTTTCATGAGCTATAACCCTCGATTTTTGGCCATTTTTAGTGGTTTTGACTCATAGGATAATTATTTCTTAGAAACCAAAATTCACAACTTAACGATTTTTGGTCATTCTTAGCAATTTCGACAGTTGGAAAATTATTTCATAGAAGCTGAAATTCACCATGATTTTTTGACGTTACCAGCGGTTTTAACCTGTCGAAAAAAAGTTTTACCGATGCCAAAGTTCACGATTTTGTGAGCTATAATCCATGATATTTGAACTTTTTTAGTGGTTACATTCCATAAGCAAATAATATCCTAGAGGCTAAATTTCTTGATTTCATGAGCTAGTAAACCATGATTTTTGGCAATATTTTGTGGTTTCAATTTGTTGGCAAATAATTTTGTGAGATATAATTCATGATTTCATGAGCTGTAACCATGATTTTTTTTTTCATTTTTAGTGGTTTTTGACCCATAGGCAAATAAGATCTCAAAAGCCAAAATTCATGATTTCATGCCCCTGTAACCTATGATTTTTGTATACATTTTTTATATCATCTAAACGGGCCCAAGGTCTAGATTGAACCAAATTACTCCCTAGCAGACCTATACATAAAGAACAGATCCCTAAAGATATTTGCGTGCTTTCCATAAATAATCTTTGGTTATGTAAGGGGAAGAGGAGAGAACCACAAGGCAATGGACGAAATCTTTTTATGGTAGATCTGAGGTTTGGAGTTGGATCCCAGCTCACGCATTACGAAGAACAAAACTTCGTGTTTTTCGCATAGTTTTGGTAGATCCATTTTCATATGCGCAAATAAAGTCCATCGTATTCATGTAAAATGCGCTGCTCTCGTCAAATTCATTTCCACACGATTCGATCGAAGCTCAAAGCATTGCTTTCATTTGAGAACTCTGATGTAGATTTGGCGAACCCCATGATTGTTGGCTGTCGAATTTTTAACGAGGCACGACAATCATGCTGGGCGCGCGGGGGGCTCTTGTTCTGCTGATATCTCACGGCGCTTTTTCTTCGCTCATTTGGATCCAATAATTCTTGTTGTACACGGGCTTTTTAGACCTGTGCGCTAGAAGTGAAGGTGAGCTGCTCGCATAATGAACAGTAATTCAATTCATTATTAACTTACAGCAAAGATTGGAAACATCCTTTCATTTCATCATGTTATTTCTCAACGTCCAATTCAATTGGCCAAACAAAAAAACATCAATAACGTAATAACAGTTGTTCGATAAACTGTCAGAACAACCACATAAATCACCTTCATCTCGTCGTTCGTTTCAACACAAAATCAAGAGATATCACACGTTTTTTTGTCTGTCAAACACAAAATCAAGAGAGATCACACTTTTCTTTTGTCTGCATGATCGATTACAAGATTAATACTAAAGAAACAATACGATTTGCAGGAAAAGGATTCGGAGCTGTCCTGTCGTAGTAATGCATATGGACCATCAAGAGATATCACTTCAAATTACAAGGACTCGTGTTTGAGTTGATTTCAGATACGAAGTCAAGCTTAACAGCATAAAAGCACAATGGAAACAGATAAAATCGTTACAATAGTGATGGATTCTCAAAAAAAAAATAAACGAGAAATTAAAAACACAGCAGGGTAAAAAGCTTTGAAAAGTTAGGGAGGAGATACCACCCTTATTTTGGGTGAAACGCATTTCTTGATCTTGATTTCTGCAGAATATTACACAAGATACAACAAGGCAAGATACATGTTGGAAAAAGGCCTGCCACCTTTATGGCTTGGACCTCAAAACCCATGCTGGCAATAGCATTATATCCATATTTACATATGTTAAAATTTACCGCCTTAACTCAGGATGCAGCATTCTTTTTGCTGCACATAAACATGTAAACTTTCTTGAGTTATCTCATACAACACTGCAGACCAGTGTGGGAGTTCCGTGCTTTATCTCGGAGCGACTCAGCTTTTCCCGAGTCTAGAAAACAAAATGTTTCCTTGTTTCCTCATAAAAATGCTAGTGAATACAGAACGGCAACAAGGAACCAAGAAAGAACAAACGGCTGGATTACAGCAGCAGCTGCGTGGAAAATGTCAATTTTGTTAAGCCGAATGTTCCGATGAATGAATATGAAAAAAAAAGCTACGTGACCTAAAATATGTATTAGTATATGCAAAATTGCAGCAAATCTAAAAGTTGTTCTGTTGAAAAGACTTGAAGACAACATGTATATTTTCGGAATGCAAAAGGTAAACTCATGCAATACCACCATTGAAATAACACAACCAAGAAAAGGAAAACCAGAAATACAGTTTAGCAAGTAAGAATCTCTACCCACAGGAGGAGTGGTGAGAGAGATTCCAATACACTACTGAAAATATCACACAGATAAATAACCTAAATATTTCCTATACAAGGTAGTAACAATTCTGGTAACTTCTACGCGTCATGATCTTTCGAGAAAAGCCTAAATGTATATCTTAATACAAATCCTTTAAGCCTAATTTGTTACACATGAAAGAGCTCATTTCTCACTATGGGAGTTTTCTTCCCGATCAGTTTTCTCCATCCACTCCAACAATAGCTTAATTACAATGCCCATTATAGCCCATTGCCAAATGGAAGTAGAACCTCCTCTCATTAGTCGTGCAAACCGCAAAATTTGGAAGTAGCCAAATTTACATTTGACTGGAATAACCAGCTTGAATTTGCCAAAGAAATCAGCTAGTATTGACCCGTTATAGCTGCTGCTTATGACAGAAAGGTAATTGTTCCCTCCATTCAGACTACATTACTACCTAAAACTGATCTCTAACCAATTCCTGAGTCAAGTATCCTGAACATAGCATATTCCATTCTGCCTTGAATCCCCTCCCCCCCCCCCCCCAACCAAATCACATAAAACCTTGGAGATGCTCTTAAAATCTTAGCCGAGTATCCAGATGACTGTTAAGCTCCAATAATAACTCTCTAGAAAAGGGCACCCTAGAACTGCACCTATAACTTGAGTTATAATTTCTGCTCACGAACATTGTGGCACTCCATGCTTGTTATAGTACTTTTCAAACGTCCACTAATTGTTTCTGATATGTCTTTCTGGCAACCAAGCTTGCCAATGTTACATGGGACCTCAATTGCCTATCCTACAAAATCCTTCTAATCAATGATCACCAGCCATCAACCACCAAATATCTCAACAGTCTTCCCATGACTTTTTGCTAATCAATACTGCCATGGAGTTTCCTTCAATTGAACTTCGGAAGTCGATATTGTCACACTGCTTACTGCTGGACTGCTCACCCTATTTCCTATGCCTTTTGCAGTAATCGCATTATACTTCCGTTGATATTTTTATGTTAGATTTACCATCATTCATGACAATCCCACCTCTTGAAGATCTATCACCACCTTAATTAACCCACCCTGTTTGCAACTCGAAAATTTGTGACAGTAACTTACCTCAGCTATTGGATATCTATTTCCTTTTTCTTTCAATTATCCTTATAGTGCCATTTTTTGAGATAAAACCAATCGCCTTAATCAAGGCATCTCCTTTAATCCCGAACTTGTCTGCTAGATACATAATGCAAAAACCATCAATTCTGCCACATTTCTAAGGATGTCCACCATATGTAAGAAATACATGAAAAAAGGAAACTAACAAGAACACAAAGATAAAACACCACAACCAAGAAGCAAAACACACACCCACACCCACACCCACCCACCCACACACACACACACACACACATATATATATATAGTAAGACTCCTATCAACTTAAGTTGATGTCCACCAAACTTCCTAACCACTCATTTATTAATATAAAAAAACCTTTTCATACCATGCAATGATCCCTAGGCAATATGAGTGACTAAAAAGTTTGGTGGATAGCTTTTTGCTATCCACACACACACATATGTAGTAAGACTCCTATCAACTTAAGTTGATGTCCACCAAACTTCCTAACCACTCATTTATTAATATAAAAAAACATTTTCATACCATGCAATGATCCCTAGGTAATATGAGTGGCTAAAAAATTTGGTGGATAGCTTTTTGCTATCCACTTAAGTTGACACAAGAATTGCTCTATATATATGTATATAGTCCCGCTAAAAATGATCCATGAATTCCATTATATCATGATGAGATTCTACAAGAGAACAACCCTTACATTTTGACAATAAAATGATGAAAAAGTCATTTGCTTACCTTAAATTCTGTTGGAGTTGCAAAAGCTTGATGGGAAATAGTTTTGGCATGGGAGGATTGGGAATGGAAGAAAGTAGAAAAGGAAGAGGCAATGTGGATGTGGGAAGCTTGTCTTGAATTGCTCAATTACTTCAAACGCACCCTCCCCACTCTTATTTATAGAAACGAAGATGGAGGGGAGGGAATTCTCTAGAACTTTGCAACAAATCTCTACAACCTTCAGAAGTTTCTAGAACAAAATTTCTAGAAAAAATTCTAGAACCTTTGTAGAATATCCACTCGAGGACATATTTTCTATCATCAAGTTAGTAGATTTTCTCTAGAAATATTACTTTTAAAATACTCATAAACAACTTACAGGGTCATGTACTGAACTTGACTTTTATAAAGGTTGCATCTGCATATTTCGGGTTTGGCTTCTTCGTCTTTGTTGGTCTTACAAGTTGGGTGAAAAATTATCCAAATTAGAAATTAATACTCATCAATTACATGGTCATCTTTAATCACCCAATTAACAACGTTAACACTGTTATAGGTTGCCTCAAATACTCAAATTCATATTGCTTTGAGAGTTCCTTTTATGGCTTGGTTTGTTTTATCAAGAGTCCTACTTATATTAGACTTTGCACAACCAATCATATTAGAGGTTTATTTCTACTTGGACACTTGTTGGGTTTTAGGACATGTGGATTTCTATTCCTATTAGAATTCTTATTCCTTAGACAGCAATGGGTTGGGATCTTCAAGGCTATATAAGACAGTTTTTCAAGTCAATTTCAATCATCAATCTTTAGAGCACCAATCAAGAAGAGAGAGTTCTTTTGTGAAGCATATTTGATATTCTTCTCTTTTGTTCCTTTAGTTGAGAGTTGTATTAGGCTTTTAGGGTGTGATTTGGGATTTGAGAGATTAAGAGATCCACTTTGTATTCCTCACAATTAGTAAAGATTTTCTCCTCGTTCGCCCGTAGACGTAGGCTACAAGCCGAACCGCGTATATCTTTGTGTTCGTGTGTTCTTTATATTTTTCGTGCTCTCGTGTGATTGATATTAGTTTATCCTGAAGAATTTGTCATAACAAATTGGTATCAGAGCCTCAGCTATCAATCGAACGAGAAAATAACGACAACTACTACGAAGTGGGATATCGAAAAGTTTTATGGCAACATCAATTTCAGCCTTTGACAAGTTAGGATGATCGTCATGTTGACACAGAGTGAATTGAAGAAGGCTTTATTCGGGAAATCGAAGAAACCGACTACTATGACGAAGGAAGATTAGAACGAGTTGGATGATAGAGCTCTCACAACGATCCAGTTATGTTTGACAAATAAAGTTTTGCAAGAAGTTCTCACGGAGAAAACAGCCACTGATTTGTGGTCTAAATTGAAGGATTTATATTTAACGAAATCGCTTACTAATTGCCTCCTCTTAAAGCAGCGTTTGTACACACTTCGGATGTCGGAAGGAACACCCATCAAATCTCATATTGGTGAATTTAACTCTGTGATTACAGATTTGAGTAAGATTGATGTTAAGATCAATGATGAAGATCAAGCTCTATTGTTATTGTGTTCTTTGCCGCCTTCCTACAAGCACTTCAGAGATACTATGATTTACAATCGAGATTCTATTGGTATCAAAGACGTCAAAGAGAACTTATTGAATAAGGAGAAGATTGACAAAGAGTTAACCATAAGTGAAAATGGCGCTAAAGCCGATGGCTTGTTTGTTCTAGGAAGATCAGAAGAAAGGGGCTTTGGAGGTAATAGGTATAAATCGAAGCACAGGAATCTGACCTGCAGATATTCAAGAAGAAATGGCACATCAAGACCGATTGTTACAGATTGAAGAACAAAAATAAATAATAAGAGTATAAAAAAATCAAAGGAGGACTCCGCTGAAGTTGATATTGTTGAAGATGTAATTTTATTGGCTACAGATGATATAAACAGGTGCATGGATGATTGGATTTTGAATTTGGGTTGTTCCTATCATGTGTCCTAATCGGGACTAGTTCACCACTTATGAAGTTATTGATGGTAGAGTTATTCTTATGGAGAACAATGCCTCATGCAAGACTGTTGGGAAAAACACAATTCAGATTAAGATGCATGATGAAGTCATCAGGACTTTGACAGATGTTAGGCATGTTCCAAATTTAAGGAAAATCTCATCTCTTTGGGCACTCTTGATAGCATTGGGTGCAATTTTTCAGGTGAATGTAGAGTTCTTAGGATTACAAAAGCCTCTCTTGTGATTATGAAAGGAAAAAATATCGACAACTTGTATGTTTTGCAGGGTTCTGTCGTTACCGGCTCGGCTGCAGTTGCATCGTCGATGTCAGGAGTTGATACTACCAGATTATGGCATATGAGACTTGGCCATATGAGTAAGCGTGGATTGACCGAGTTAAGTAAGGTCTTTTATGTAGATAAAGTACATGAAAATTAGGATTCTGCGAGCATTGCATCTTTGGAAAGCAGAAAAGAATCAGTTTCAGTATGGCAGTACATCAGACTAAAGGTACTTTGGATTTATCCATTCAGATCTTTGGGGACCTTCTCAAGTTACCTTGAGGGGTGGTAGTTCCAGATATTTGTTGACCTTCGTTGATGACTACTCCATGAAGGTTTGGGTCTATTTTTTAAGACATAAATATGAGGTGTTTATGACTTTCAAGTAGTGAAAGTCTTTGATTGAGAAGCAGACTGGGAGGCTAATTAAGAGGCTTAGGATTGATAATAGCCTTGAGTTTTGTGGAAGAGAATTTAATGAGTTCTATGAGGGAATCGTTAGACATCGTATAATCCCTCGCTCGTCGCAACAGAATGGAGTGACAGAACGTATAAACATAACCCTATTAGAGAAAGCTTGTTGTATGATATTCAACGCATGTTTAGGCAAGGAATATTGGACGGAAGCAGTGAATACAGCTTGTTACTTAGTAAATCGGTCACAATCTACTGCTATTAGTTGTAAAACTCCAGAGGAGGTTTGGTCCGATAAGCCTGCGGATTATTCTAATCTTAGAATATTTGGTTGCCTTGCATATGCGCATGTTAGTCAAGAGAAACTTGAGCCACGAGCGAAGAAGTGCATATTCCTAGGTTATGCATCGGGTATTAAGAGTTTTAGGTTGTGGTGTCCTGATCCGAAGTCTCCTAAGATTATTATTAGACGTGATGTTACTTTGATGAATCTGCTATGTTTCACCAGAAACAGTTATCGATTTCAGTTGTTGATAAGGCGCGCACTACAAGACATAAGGTGGAGTTAGAAATTCATGATTCAGCTCTTCAGCAGGATAAGACTACGGGAGTTCAGCAGCCAGATCCCGTTCAAATAGATGAAGCACCTCAGCAGCTGCAGGAAGAACGAGAATACACTATTGCTAGAGATCGATCTATATGAGATATCCGACCATCACGAATATATGAAGATACGGTAGCTTATGCATTGTCGTTTGACAATTTTGTGCCCTTCGGTTATTCAGGAGCTACTTCAAGTGATGACTTCGCTAATATTTACGGTCGTCGTGCGGGCAATTCAGTCGATTTGTTGAGTTCATTAGCAAGTTCAAGCCGGGCTTGGACTTGATCGACATGTGTCGCAATTAGATGCCTTATGGGGCTATTGGAGAAGGTGGAGTAAGTTAGCATATTTTGGAGTGATGAATCTTCTACGCATTCGAGTCAAGGTGGAGATTTGTTATACATTATCGGTTGACAATTTTGTGCCCTTCAGTTTTTCAGGAGCTACTTCAAGTGATGACTTCGCTAATATTTACGGTCGAGTGTGGACAATTCAGTTAATTTGTTGAGTTCATTTAGCAAGTTCAAGCCGGGCTTGGACTTGATCGACATGTGCCGCAATTAGATGCTCTGCGGGGCTATTGGAGAATGTGGAGTATGTTTAGCTTATTTTAGAGTGAGGAATCTTCTACGCATTCGAGTCAAGGTGAAGATTTGTTATAGGTTACCTCAAATACTCAAATCCATATTGTTTTGAGAGTTCCTTTTATGGCTTGGTTTGTTTTGATCAAGAGTCATACTTACATTAGACTTTACACAACTAATCATATTAGAGGTTTATTTCTACTTGGACTCTTGTTGGATTTTAGGACATGTGGACTTCTATTCCAATTAGAACTCTTATTCCTTAGACATCAAGGAGTTGGAATCTTCAAGGTTATATAAGAACAGCTTTTCAAGCCAATTTCAATCATCAAGCTTTAGAGCATCAATCAAGAAAAAGAGTTCTTTTGTGAAACATATTTGTTATTCTTCTCTTTTGTTCCTTTCGTTGAGAGTTGTATTAGGCTTTTGGGGTGTGATTTGGGATTGAGAGATTGAGAGATCCACTTTGTATTCCTCATAATTAGTAAAGCTTTTCTCCTCCTTTGCCCGTGGATATAGGCTATACGCCAAACCACGTATATCTTTGCGTTCGTGTGTTCTTGATATTTTTTGTGCTCTTGTGTGATTAATATTAGGTTATCTTGGGGAATTTGTCATAACAAACACTAATCCAAATTACACATTTAACACTTTCAGTACTAGATGTTGAACATCATGGGCCTGTATAACAATCATAAAAATACAAATCAGAGTAATAAACAAAGGTTAAAACATTAAGAAGCAAATGGGTACCAATTAAACCACCTAAACTGATAATTTATGCCTCACCCATATCAAAATTCAAGAAATTTCCATAAAAAATGAACACGAATTACAAAAATAAAGCAATTCTAACACATACCCAGATCGAAACTAAGCACCATGAATCCAAACTACATTGTTTGGTGGGAAAATTCGAAGAAAACAATTGAGAATTGAATTTGTATTATTCTCTCTAACAGATTTAGAAAAAAAATTAATTACAATTCTCTCAATATAATTTCTCTAACAAACTTAGAAAAAAAAAATTACACTTCCCTCAATCGGATTATCAATTTACAAAAAAGAGAAGAAATCAACGGACATCCTTCCCTTTGTTTAAACTGGGTTCTTTCTGGTGTCGATGAAATGTCTCCCTCGAATGCTCGCGTCGAGTTTGCTTTCGTTGACGGTCCGACGTTTCACCTCGTTGGAACACAGTTGAATCCTCTTGATTGATGTCGAGGATAACTTGCGTGGCAAGTTTGAAAATAACCATTAACGAATTTAAGAACTCAGAGTGAGTTTAAACTCTATAACAGAGTTGATTTTAACCAAAAATCGGTTTTAAAGCCAAGCACCAAAGCTCCTAAATGTCGGTTACTAAAGAACGCTCCAAGCTCTCCAAATTTGTCAGCCGAATGCTCCAAGATCGGATGATTGAAGAAGCCATTTGCTGATCTCTAGATCCGAAAATGCTCAAAGGTCTCCCAAAAATTCAAGCTCTAAGAAGATCCAAGAGAGAGAGAGAGAGCTCCAAGAGGATCCCCTTTTAAGCTGATTTTTCAGCTATTTATAAAGAATTTAGGGATGTAACCGCCCCTAAAATCTCTCCTTACTGGGGTGTAACCGACCACATTTCGTGAAAAACGGTTTTGAAACCGTTCGGGGGTTTAAGGGGTGTAACCGTCCCCTAAAATCACTCCTTAATGGGCTATAACCAACCCCATTAAGTGGAGATACGGTTTTAAAACCGTTCAGGTTCTGTTTGAACCAGTCAAACGCAGAAAACGCGGGTTCAACCCCTGTGTTCTAATGTTGCAATGCAGGGAGGACCTCTGCATTTTGATGTTGCAACGCAGCTTTTGAGCTTTGCTTCTCGTTCTGGGAACGCAGAGGTGAGCTCTGCGTTTTGAGTTTGGAACATGGCCACGAGCTCGATGTTTTGAGTCTGAAACGCAACCACGAGCTCTGCGTCTGGACTTGAACGTTGGGGTTGAACCCTGCGTTTCTAACTGGAACACTGAGGATAAACTCTGTGTTTTGAACTGGAACGTTGGGGGTGAACTCTGTGTTTTGAACTGAAACGTTGAGGGTGAACCTTGCGTTTGATTAAAGAGATCGTTGCAAAGATCGTCAGTTTGTAATCTTTGCATTTGGCTCTTTGAAATGTGAGTCGTCAGATTGTAACTCTTGTTGATGATTGTGAAAGTTGTTAAATTAGAGCTTTCATCGGTTGTTGTGAAGGTCGTCAGATTGTAACCTTCATCAATCTACGTAAAAAATTTTAAATTATAACCTTCTGGAAGCCGCCAAATTATAACTTCTATCATCGGTATTTAATGAAGATCAGCTATCTGCAATAATTTTTGGACAGCCTACACACATAAAATTCTCTTGTATTGCTCGGGGGTAGAGGCATCTATGTAACTCTTGATTATGGGCCTAAACATCTTTCCCCTCATGTAAGGATCATCGGAGAGGAATTTTTTTTTGGATAACCAGTAACATAGTTTTTAAAGATGACGTGCTTGAATGCTTGCTTACAATAGTTACATCCATCACCTATTTATAGACATCCATGGAATTATCTAGAACTTAGATTTTTTTTGTTGAAAAGTCATCAACAACTTTCTTTAGAAGTCATGCTTCTTGAAAAATCTACCATTTTCATGGTAGACAGAAAGCGGATATTCTAGAAAGGTTGTTGATAGGTTCCAGAAATTGTTCTATAAATTTGTTCTAGAAACTCCCAAGATCAGCGGTGGATCTAGGATTTCTGAAAAGTGATTTCACAATATAATTAATAATTAATATTTTAAAAACACAATTGTCCGCAATGAATTTTTATATTTTGAAAAAAGTAAATAATCGCATCATTAGTAACACTATCAAATGCATTTTCTTAATATATGCCACTAAACAATCATATTGAGCCAATAATCTCCTTGATTAGTAACACTGCCAATCATCACATCATTAGCAGCACTCCCAATCATCATATCATTTATAACACTATCAATTATCCTAAAATAAATCCAATTGAGACTCTCTTTCTCTCCCCTTAAAGAATTAAGAGTATAAGAGATCGTATATATTGATGGAATTGTTTTTCTCATTTGTTGCAACTAATATACACTCAGGACAATAAACAAGTTCACTCTCAGCCACTAAAGCACTAACAACTTCAATCACCTAATATCCCACAATCTTGTCAAAACAATTTCAATTCATCCATCCAACAACTTAACCATTCACATCCAATAACAAACCATTCATATCTTATTCAATCAAATCCAATTAAACAACAATGAAAATCATAAAAAAGGTGAAAATTGCAACCAAGTACCGACTAGTTAATATATCCCATGGAGAGAAGGCGTGTCACATACCACCGCTTTTCACAACGTGGATCTGTTCCTGTCCAGGATTGTAGGGATTTTGTTGCATGATCTAGAGCATTCTAACAATAATTCTAAGTTTTTTGGCTATATATATATATATATATATATATATGGAAAAGTAAGAGGGCTTTTGTGCAAAAATTGTTAAAGGGTTTTAATAGCAAAAAGGATTCGTATAAATACACAAAACCCTGCCCTTTCTTCCCGTCAGCTTCTCTTCTTCCTCTCGTCTCTGTTTTGCCACACACAACAACAAAAAAATCACAGAGGGGGGCCGATCATCCTAGGGAGCAACAAGATTTTGAGATCAAAAAAAATATTAATCAAGGTATGATCCTCTCTTGACAAACGCATAAATATTAGAGTATGCTTTGATTAATATTTATTTTTGTTGAGCTCTTGGCCATGGTAGACAAAGAGACGTGTTGCTGCTTCCCTTTTGTTTAATGTTATATATAGTTATTTGATTGTTGGCTATTCATGTCCCTAGTTATATTAGAATATTGATAAGCTATGTTTATGGATGCATATCTATTTGACTGTAGACTTTTGGATAACCAGACAAGTTATACCAAAGAGATTGAATAGGTGACGGTGTCTATTTTATTTATTTATAAATATATATAACTGAATATTTAGCGCGCTATTAGTTAGTAGGCCTTTTGATTATTTTTAGCAGGTGCTTGAACCGAGGGTTTACAATAGTATTGATCCTTGTTTATATGTATTCTTTAGGGGTTTCGAGTGGCTCCGAAGAGGCATCGTGAGTGGTATTTTGATTATCTTTCGGGTTTGGGGTAATTGGTGAATTCATGCATAGTACACTGCATATTTTTCATATAAAATTATATTAATTATATGCGAATTTATTTCTGATGGATTATATCCTTTTGTGTGATTTACTCACATGTTAAATGTTGATTCGGAGGTGATGCACATGGATATTTAGTATAAGCTTATGCTTATTTTCTTTGTCAATTGTCGTGTATTTTAATATAGTAGTAGGTTAAGATGCATATGTGGTTGGTTGATTTCACTATTAGTTGGCCTTTGGCATTTTTGTATAACATATTTAGTTTTACGAACTTTGTTTAATTTTCATAGAGCATATGCATCTCAGGTAAATATACCGGTATATGTTGGATATAAGCAAGTTATTAAAACGGGGCTCAATGTGCCTCTATGAGGTTTTATTTTAGCGCTAAGAGCCCAAATTTGGGTCTCACTATTCCATAACCAATGGCTTAATAATTATGGGGTTTACCGAGTCAACCGAAGTATGAAGTGTTGACCATATTGAGACGTAGCCTGCTTATTTCCATTTCATGATTTTTAAGTTTCCTTATATATTTGTATCAAGTACTAGAGTTCATTGATGATTCTCTATCATTCTTATATTTTGCTTATCATTTGTCGAAATATTTGAATTTTGCAAAACCAGTGTTCAATGTACAAATTTATCCACCTATTGAGTTGTGAACTCATTGTGTTATTTTTATTCTTTTCAGAGACTCGGGATTAGGTGGAATTGATGATTTTTTAAATTCTTAGAACGGAGCAAGGAATAAAATTCGAGATTGTTATTGTCTTCTAAGTAAAGGTTAAATAAAGTCTTTGACGTTTAGATGATAAATTGAGAGTTTTGTAATGATGAGATTCTTTCCTTTAGATCGAGTTTTATTTCAAGTTGAGGAATATTTGTTTATATTAAATTAATGGGATTAATATTGACTTTTGGGATTATAGAGAATATTTATTGTTGGTTTTAGTTCAATGAAGAGATTATTTTGATGGTCTTTTAATGAATGTATATTTTTGGAGGATTTTTCATAGTCTTTTAATGAATGTATATTTTTGGAGGATTTTTCATAGGTTTAGTCCGGCACCAATATTCCCTTTTAGGTTCAGAAATTGGGGTCGTGACAATTCCCTCCGTCCATCTTCGCCTCTATAAATAGGACGGAGAGGATGCATTTGAAGCAATTCAATACAAGCTTCCCACTTTCATATAGCTTTTTCCTTTTCTACTTTCCTCCATTCTCTACTCTTCACTGCATCTCTTTTCGCACAATTTCTCTTGCCTTATGTGAATTTTCTCCTGTTTGCCACGATATAGCCTTTCCTCTTCCCTTTCCTTTCATTCTCTTTATTATTTTTCAGGGAAGGTAGAAGATAATATCATAATAATATAATTGAAATTTTATCCTAGCTCTGTTATATGGTGAATAATTTGCAACTTTCCTTTAATACACATGGGAATTATGAGACTTTCAAAGTATTACTGTTATTGTACTAATTACACCATTTTCAATTACTTTAAAAAAACTGTCATTGTTTACTTTAGGTGACTTATTTGTAAACAATATAGCCTTTTATATTCTCCCTTTTTGAAATCTTTCCAAATCATGCGTACACACAAAAACACAGAATACATCTTTCAGGAAGAATGATTTGAATTGTTTAGAAAGGTCCCTTTATTTCCTGTTATTTAGTCCTTTAACATTTTCTGATATCTATATATATTGGTTTTCTTATATTATGTTCCCCCAACTAATCTTATGTTAAAACTTAATCTACCTCCATCGAAAGGCAAGCTAGAAAAACAATGAAGACTAACTAATCTGGTGAAACAAATTTACAACTGGAATGTCCATCATGGAACGTGGTCGAGCATTGCTCAATTGTGTTTTTGCTCATGCTAACAGGAATTCTGAAATTGATGACACATTTCAATGCCAAGCTACTGGGGGGGAAATGCATCCAGCTAGAATGAATGAACAGAAACATTTTTTAAGCGAGTCATGAATACCATGGATAAAACAATAAACCAAGTAATGAATTTAACCAACGTTTAGACTTAACTGCATTAATTCTTTATATATAGGTCAATAACTATTATTGTATTATAGCTTGAACTAAATTAATCTTTAAAATGAAATATTTGGAAAGAATACTCACATGAAAAAGGTGAATGTGAAACCGACGGGATTTTGTCTGGGGGCTTAGTCTCTGTTGCACTCTTACTTGGAGATCGTGCATGAGCAAGAAAAACATGCGGCAGAGGTGTGTGGAATGAGCGTGGTGCAGAAGCTGGTAGATCCTCAGATGGAGATGGAGATGGAGCTGATGGACGTTCATTTGGAGGTAGAGTAGGCAGATCATCACTTGGTTCTGAAGAAGGTGCAGTCTTTGGGGAATCAGCTGGTGCAGCAGCAGGAACTATGTGACGGCTGCTCTTGGGTTTGTTGGGAGACAAACAGTGGCGCCCACATGGTGCTGGAGGTCTGTGCAAGTGTTGATGAGCAGGCGCAGGAGCTGCATCCATATCAGAGTGATGGCCATGGTGATGATGGTGGTGGTGGTGGTGGTGATGGTGGTGGTGGTTGTGGTGGTGATGGTGGTGGTGGTGGTGGGGGTGATGGTGGCGGTGGGGGTGATGGTCAACCTGTGGTTGAGGAGCGGGAGTAGGTGGTATAGACATGCCATTACCCCCACCATTCAGAGAATGGTTGAGGAAAGAAGAAAGTTGTATCTGCTTTACTCTCCCAAACACCGTGTGATTAAGACCAAGATTCTCGTCAGATCTTATTGTCTGTGCCAACTGTCTCAATCGTGGTGCTGAAGGTGGCCTATTCCCGACTGCAAGCACCACAGTTGTCTGAACAATTGTTGGAGGATCAACTGTTGAACCCTTCAAATTTGTTAGACTTACGTACAAATTCTGCAGTCCATGCAAGTCCTTGATTAGTTTTTTTAAAATTGTACTTACTAAGAAAGTTTAAGAAAATATCTAATACATAAAACTTATCTTCAAATATCATGATCTGAACGCAAGTTCTTCTAAGATAGTTACATGTGTAGTCCGTTAAAGTAATACAAGGACAGTTGCCGGCTTTTACATGAAAGCTTATAGATGGGACATCAGCCCACTTATTTCCAGTGAGTTTGTATTTGCCGTTTCATTTCAGTTAAGCAGTCTTTTGAACAGTTGAAAACTTGAAATATTTGTGAATGGAGATTACTGAAAAGGATTCATTGTTATGATACACAATGATGTTGTGAATGTCGCCAATTTCTTTAATATGATTGACTATCTAACCAGAACATGCAACATTCAAGGGAACGCTGAGACAATCTAAATGAAACATACAATGCTCATGATGAGAGAAAAGAAAAATAAACCTAACTGTGACATGAAAATAATAGAAAGGACTTACCTCGTAGGAACTGAGAAGTAAACCAGACTTCATCTGAGCCTTCAGCTCACCCAGTTTCCCTTCTACTTTGTTGATGGGGAAATTTAAGGTGAAACTGAAAAGCATGTCCGCTTTCTGCAAAAGAAAAGCATTTTGCTGGGGAACAATTGTAATTCCTCCAGGGAACTTTAGAACTTGAAAGAAATATGTTTTCCCAAACAAGGATGTGGTCAAGTCAAGAGTTGACCGTCGTATCACAAAGGACTTAAAATTATCTCGAAGTACGCTCAACCCAGCCAAAGATATAGTTGTAGTTTTTGGATAAGGCCAAATTCCAAACACCACATTCGTCCAGTTCAATCCACCAAACGGTTCCAGGGAAATAACAGCCACCTGGTTGAGTCAAGATAAGTAAGCTAGACAATAACATCGTGTATATGAACAGGAGGTATAAGACTGTAAAGATAAGAGGAAGGTACCGAGGAATTTGGAACACCAATCTCTTCGAAGATGTCATATTGAAGCCTTGCAATGTTAGCATTCAAGAAAGAAACTGGCTTTTGCACTCTGAAACTCGCCACCACATAGGCTGGATAGTACATTTTTTTTTTGTCAGCATAAAATACTTAGTTTGGCAACATTAAAAACTAACTGACATTTCAGAGAGCAACCTCTACAAAACGTTTCATTCAATCTGATGCCCACGCAGTCTCTTTTTAAATTTGAAGATAAATGCAAATAACGAAAACATAAAAGAAAAAAAATAGAAACATAACATGCATTATGGGTCAAATTGATTGCAATAACAGCTCAAACGATGTCTATCCTAATCCCAACACCTCAATCACAGGGAAACACAACAAATCCCCAGCATCCAAGACAAACCCCCCGAAAATTCCCTACTCAAAATTTCTCCAACGCTCTAACCCACAACACGAAGGCATCAAAAATCCAACAAAAGAGCCAAACCAATCCACTCGAACCCCCAAATCTCAGATCTACGATACTCCCAAATCAACCAGCATTGCATCTTACAGATGAACCCGACCAGATTGACTTCAACAAAAAAAAAGTTAAATCTAAAAATGCAGCAGCCGGATGTAAACAAGAGAAGCAACCAAAGATCCACTTGCCTCCATGAAACGGGTCCTTATGACCCCGTAGCCCGGCTCCCCGCCGCAAGAAGGGCAGCAGCCAGAACGCCGCCGACAAGAAGACGGCAACTCCGACGACTACCATCAGAACGCATCTCAAGCTCGCAATCTTGGAGATGGAGCGGCATCGGGAGCAGGGGTGGAAGCCATTGCCGCCGCCGCCGCCAGAATTCTCGGAAGAGGGCGATGACGTCGGCACGCGGCCATCCTCGTTCTTCCCCATTTCGTCGCCAACTACAGTAGAATACTCGTCTCCTCCATTTTTTCTGGCGAACGGGAGAGGACAGCTAGGGTTAGGGTTTCAGAATTTACTCGACTTTTATTTTCTTTTTTCTTTTTTTTTTTTTTTTTTTTGTTTTTCTGTGGTTTGTTTAACTACACAGCTAACTCCGAGCGTACCTAATATTCGCTTCCCCACTCACTGAAGCACCCCCGCACCCAACTTTTTTTTATCCATTGATTATTTTAAGTTATATATTTTTTTAAAAAAACAAAAATAACGAGGCGGGGGGGATGGATGGTGCGCGGGTTAGAGGAATGCGCGCACGGTAGGTGTAGGTTAGAGAAGGGCCCAGTGCAGGCTGCAAGCAGAGTGGGGAAGGGGCGAGGAGATCTCGTGACGCGGTGTGGGGTGGGGGGGTTCATTTTGGAGTCCCACTTTCTCGTGGGCTCCTTTCTTTCTTTCTTTCTTTCTTTCTTGCTCCGAAAGGGATATGCCGCAGCGGATGCTGCCGTGGCCCGTGGGCCCGGGTTAATACAAGACTGTGGAGATAATATTGATTGGCTCATGAAATAGATAATGGGCTCAATTTGTTGAAGTCAAAATTGTTGAAATAAGGAGCGAGCGAGATTATACGAGAATGTTGTGGAAGGGGAACAGTGTTCAGTGGTTACTATTCACGCTTTCTCAACAGAAGAAGATGATGATGATGATGATGTACCCGAGAGTTATCTATCCTCTTCAAGAGGAGTGCATCTCTAGAATTAGTACTCTAGTTCAATAGTTTTCTGAATGTTAAGTGAAAGTTCAAGAATAATAAAGAGGGTAAATGGCAGAAAACACCCGCCCCCCCTCCCCTCAATTTTGGACGATCCATCATCGGAAATCTCTCTCTTTAACTTTCAAAATATCAGGAAACCCCCTTAAAGTACCGGAATTATCATTACTTTCAGATTTTATCAGAAAACCTCTAAACTGAAGGGCATTTCCTTGATATTTTGAAAGCTAAGGTGGGTGATACAATTTTCTATGATCTTAAACACTAAAAAAACTGAAGCATGTGGCCTCTCTCATGGACTGCTGACTGGCCCCCACATGTCCGAGCTTTTGGCTTGCTGCCTAGGCGTCATCTTACCGTGATTATTTGCGTTATCAGTTACAGCTTTACTTTTAAAAAGATAATAGATGGCCAACTATTTGGCTTAAGACTCTGATTGAACAATTGTTAGGCTAAAAAGTCAAAAACTACCATCCAACTTACAAAGCGAAGCCGCTGAGACTTCGTCGTCCTTTTCCATTTTGAAATTCAAAGAGACTTAACAGGAATCATCATTGACTCCATTACATGATATCAAAAGTGACATCCGCTTTCAAATTGATACTTAACACCCCCATCAAGATGATTCATTGGATTGAATATTTAGTATAAAATTAAAGACAACAATCAAAATGTTCCAAAATTGAAGCAGAAATATAAATTAAAATCAACCGTCAAACCTCGTCTTAGTTTAGACGATACATGGGTCAAATTCTATTGAATTCACGGACTAACTGCGCAGCATAATGCTGAACATGTGAGCCCTAGAAATCAGAATAATTCACATTCAAAAATCATAATCCAACCGCAAGGTCAGATCATAAGAAATGCTGACCGCTACTATAGCCAATGCCGCTAAAGAAACACAATAACCATTAGAGCATAACAAAAAGGTAAATACTAAAGCATTAAGTTCAAAATTCACCAGATACACTTGATAGGAAATGCCATCAATTCTCACAAAGGAAAACCAAAAAATAAAATAAAATCTAAGAAATGATCAACACTACTACGACGTTTCCCCGTAAACTCTGCTGCTTGACTTCTGAAAGGAGTAAGAGAAGTAATCTAAATCTTGTTGAAGGCCACAATGTCACAACTCTGAATGTGCTCGTTGGCTGGCTCAACCGTAAGGCGTTCCTCAATAAGAGTGTCAACTGACACGAGATCATCTACGATGGTCATCATGATCTGTAGTTTCTTTATGCCATACCCAACAGACACGAGTTTAGCTGCAATATATAAAAGAAAATAGGCAGTAAGGCTTTGCTAGACAAATAAAGGTTAACGGGATTAGGAATGAGCAGTAAGTATTAAGAATGATTGCAATCAGCTAACTCATCAATTAAGACTTGTTCTGAGTTTGAGAACGGAGATGGCTATTACTTATTATGACTTTCTTTATAAATTATAAAGGGTTTTTTTTTAAGTCCAAGGAGGTGGATAGTAGCAAAGCCCTCACTTTGAGGGTTAACTCCCTTTAATTCTTCAAGATTGGCTATCCCAACTCTTTTCTAACATTTGGGAAAATAAATCGGGATCGACTCAGTTTATTCCATGACCAATTTTTTTGTCTATGTCAGGGGGCGTAAACCCATTTAGAATAAAGGAACTAGATTGATTAACTCACCAGGTAAGATTTCATTTAGTCCTCGTGTGCTCTTCTTTAGTGTTAAAAAATATACAAGATTATTATGTCTTCATATGTAAACAATTTCTTAACCCGTCTACACAGCTGAATTAGTAAGTCCCTCACTTCCAGGGTTTAACTCCTCTTAACATATCAAGAAGGGTTAATTTTAAATCTTTTGTAATTTATAGACGGGTTTACTCTGGAGTTATCAGCTTTTGAAATTTTTAGGCAGGTTAGTAGTTTATTGACTCGTTCCATGTGTAACTTTTCCATGTTTGACAGAGGCTTAACCCCTTCATGATAAGAAAGCTGATGTTTAAAAGGGCAATTTTGATTAAAAAAAAGGAAAGCGGACTGAGGATGAAAAGATTAAGAGCATACATGCCCCCCACAAGAGACCAGGCATTTCAATTGAACGAACAGTCTCCTCGAGCTTCTTCATGTCGGTCTCGTCATCCCAAGGTTTCACATCCAGAAGAACAGATGACTTCCCGCCTGCAAATAAAAGCAGGTAAATGCACAGCCTCAAATATGCAGACATAACATGTGAAGCACAGAGCAACAACAAATGCTTACTTTCTTTCTTCTTTGAGGAGGCCTTCTTAGCAGCCTCGCGCTCTTCTGCAGCCTTTTTGTCCTCCTCAGTCTCATCCCCAAATAGATCCAAGTCGTCATCATCATCTCCAGCACTCTCCTGTGAAAACAACAAATTCTTATTCAGTAGAAGCTAACAGACAAATCTTCAGAATATATATAAGCTTAACCAACATGTCAGATGTCTTGAAAACTGACTTAAGCACTACAAAATTTACAGCACATTAAATGAATTCTCATCATCAGTATCCAATCAGTAATCAGCACTTAACAATCCTCCTGTAGGAGGATACAGATGTAAAAGATATGCTATCTAGGCTCTAGCTGGATGCATATTCAGATAGTACAAATGGACCTTTCTGACGATAAGTTTTTTTTACTCAGATTTATGGAAAAAGGATTCAATTAATAAGACTCCTCAAAACTGTGTACCCACGAGTCTACAGTCCGTTAGTCTTTTAGTCAATTATCAAAAGTTTCACTTCCTAAGGAGATCAAGAATTAAACAGTAAGGATGTACAAAGGATCACCAATATTCTGCCAGAAATTACGGACATCAATGATCTAATCGGACCAAAAAAACGACTGAGAGCATATTTATTGCAGGAGTCAAGTGTGCACAATCAACAACTCAAAATTCAGAAGGTAGCATGGAAAAACATCTGAAGGTTACATTTTTATATCAAAACATGAAGCTACCAAACCAAGAGAAAACTGCAGATCCGCAAAGCATAAAAAAATCAAATGACAGAGAGAAATGCATTCAAGCTATCAACAGCTTTAACTCCTCAGATTTTTCAAGTGTACGTACCTAGAAAACTTTGGACGCAGGACAGGTCCATTTATGCCTAGGACAGTCTTCTTTTGTAAGGGAGGTTATGTATAGGTTGTAAGTTCATAACACATGTTACTATGTTAGTGCTTAGTGGTTTGTACTCCAGTTGGATTGATAATATAGGACTGCTGCTCTCATATTTCCCCAATTAAAAAAACTATGGAAAGCGCCCACAGTATTCTTAAACAAATTTATCAGACAAAGAAAATGGATTATGGAATAATCTATTCATTGAGTATGAAAATGTTCCAAGAAACATTAATTGGATGACACACCTTAGTAGCAGGGATAGCAGGAACAGCAGCTGATGGTGCAGCTTGCCCACCAAATCTCACTCCAACAGTCTGCCCAGGAAATCTGGTAGCATAAAACAGTGAAAAATTGGAATCAGAAGAATAAAGTGAAAAAAAAATTTAATAACAAGCATTCAAGTTGATGAGCGTTTGGTTATGAGGAATAAGATACAAAAGTCAGTTGAATTGTAGTTATCCTCTCACTGGATGTATTTGGAATTTCTTCACTTAAAAGTCATTTAGCAATTCTACCTCTTTGATGAAAATCTTGGTACTGGAAGTTCCATATTTTTAATAGCGAGTTAAAATGAATTGAAAGCATTTAGTTGAAATTTCCATTCATTATTCAGAAAGCAAGTTAATGTTATTTTGTTCAAATCCTACAATTATGAATGCTAGATCCCACAGCTGACTAAATAGATCCTGCATATGTGCCACTCTGAAAGATGATCTATTCAAATCTAAAAATGGGATTAGACCGGGTTTTTTTAACTACTAAGCATAAAGGACTCTAATGATTATATGTAAGATACAAACAGGATAAGGAGGCTAAAAGATGAGCTGTAAGAATAGTGCCTGGCAGCTTCTTTCAACCTCCTTTCGTTAAAGGGTTGTTGGGGGCAGGATGGGTGTTTGGATTTCTGAAGAAAATTGCCATATAGCGTTAAGTTAGAAAAGACTTCCTGAGGCAACTTTTAAGCCCAAGCAAAATCCTTCTTTTTCCTCATAAAATTTATTTCTCTACATTCATGATATTAAATCATAAATCAGTACATTATGAGATTTATTTTTTTAAAAAAAATTAGCCGCAAGCTAGCTTGATATAAACAGACTTTGAAGATGAACTTTCATCGGATGTAAATTTCTTCAGACAGTCTAATAAGAGAATCTGAAGATAACATATGAAGGAGGCGCTGAATCAGGCTCTGCTCTGGTTTATCTTAATTTAGTAAAGATGTTGAGATTCACTCTGAACATGAATAGCTTTTCATTATGATGCCATCATAAAAGTAGAGATAGATCTCCACTACCATAAGAGCACCTTAAGCAACAGTTGTTGAGCAAAACTCGACGTTCATTAAGTCACAGACTTGTGATGAACAGGAACACAGCATACGTTATCTGATTCATCACGAAACATAAAATGACTCTCTAAATCTGCATTAAGCTAAACTTAACAGCCCCCCCTGATGCAACATTTTGCATAAAATTTCCCCATCGCAGAAGTTAACCATCACCTAAAGTAGCCATATATTCCATCAACTAAACAGCCCATGCTCATATCATGCGAATAATTTTTTAAAAAAAAATTACTACAAAAACCTTGTCTAGATTAACAGATAATACCAAAATTAAGAAGTGAATGGATTACCTTGCAGCAAGAACTGAGCGCACGCTGTCGTACCATTTGGCAGCGCTTGAAAAACTCTCCGCTGGCTTCTGGGGAACAGCTCCGTAGACTTTAACATCGTCTTTGGAGATCTGATCTCTGTGGATTCGCATCGAAACAAGTTCAGAAAACAAAAAAAAAATTCTGATCTTGCCTAAAATTAGAAAGAGTTATTCTATCAAAATGCATGAATGGGAATTGAACCTACCCAGAGATGAAGGTTTTTCCGGAGAGATAGCCGTCTAGGGTTTTGAGGCCGGATTCAGTATGCAGATCTGAGAAAGAGACCGCTGCCGCCATTAGGGTAGAGCCTCTGCTGTTTCCTGATTGATCTGAGATTTACCGGGAGGTCTCTGCTGCTGCCCCAAAAAAAAAACCCTAGCTGCTTGCAAAATGCGAAAGAGGAGGAGAGCAGTCCTGCTGAGCATTATTTATATTTATTTATATATTAATAACTAATAAGCCGTGGTGGGGTTTGGACCGTTTGGTCATGAAATATTGAATACCCTCCCTCCCTTGTATTCCTTTTGGTCTAAAATATCGCAGTGACACTCACTAATCCATCCGGTCCGCCGATAATAACATACAAAAATTGACGCACACTTTACCTATTTACACCTGCTCCCGTCGCGGAAGTTTCGATTTGAGTGAGAAAATCATGGATTTTTACACATATACCCCTCATGTTTCTCACATTCACCTATTTGCCCTCTAAAATTCAAAATATTTATAAAAATTTCATCCCTCGAGCTCCCCCTCATCTCCTTCATCCCCCTCTTCTCCCCTCTCACACACTCCACTTTCCCACCTTCCCAAAATTACTCCCTCTCCCCTTTATTCCTTCCACACACCCCCCTCTCTCTCATCAGCTTCATGATCCGCCTCTTCACCCCTCTCTCACTCCCTCTTCCCTTTTTCTCCTTTTCAAAATCTTCACCCTCACCTCCTCTTCCTCCTTCTCCATCCATGTTTCTCGGTTCAATCTGTCTCTATTCTCTCTTCTCAGTCTTCTCTTCTTCTTCCCTCCTCTCCTCTCCGTGGAGGATGGGAGGAGAGAAGTGGAGGAGGAAAAAGAGCTGAGTGAGGAGAGAGAGGTTGAGAAGAGAGTTGAGTTTTTATGTAAACATTTTAATTTTAATTCAGGGGTTAAATCTATAAGTGAGAGATATGATGTATATATATATATATATATGCAAAAATTCCTAATTTTCCTGCTCAAATCAAAACTCTAGCGGCCGGAGTAGGTGTAAATGGTTAAATGTGTCTATTTATAGATGTCATTGTCGTCGTCGTCACTTTATAGGTTTTATTATTGTTTAGAGAGCGTCACTTTATAGGCTAAATTTATATTTTAGTCTATTCCTTTCTCACGAAGCTCTCTTTGGTACTGGGCCAAGCATTCTCAAAAATATAAATTCATATCAAATGACATTGTTTTGATACTTTTCGAATGGCTAAATTAACATATTAGTCTATAAATTAAGTAGATGACTTTTATATGTTTGGTACTAGAAGCAGCTCCCCGGCGTTTTTATATGTTAAAAATACATGTTTAATGCAAGTAGACACATAAGCTTGTTGGCGGAGAAAAAAGCACTTTAAAACCTCACTTGACCGTTGACATGTATCGAAATTAATGACATGACAGATAGTTTTTAAGATTAGGCAGTGGCGGTTGAGAGCATGTGAGAAACACATGCCTCTTTTCCTCCTCTCTTTGAAAAAAAAAAGTTTGATTTTGAGACAAGTGATCATACCGGATCTCCCTCTTCCAAATTTCAACTTCAAATTGGTGACTCATCTTCAAACTGGTCTCTCCTCCAACATGCTCTCTTCAAGCTCATGAGGCGGAAATTCAAAAGGATGTGGACCGAAATGTAATAATTGGTACTATATTATTTGATGTAAAATGATAGTTGTGAATCTTTAGGACGTGTTGAGGAACAATTTGATAGTGAAGGAAGCGTTCGTAGAACGTGTTGAGGAAAGGTTTAAAGATACGCCGTGGTGATATTGCCGAGTAAAAAAGAGAAGCTTGACTTGTGCCAGTTAAAGATGTTGACTGTTAAAGAGGAGATCTCAAACTTGAGTAGGAAAAGAGAGGGCCTGTAGCAGCAAAAATTTGGTTCTAATTGCAGGTAACGCCGTAGTATCAATGCCAAAAAAGACGCCAAGGCTACTCTTGGTATCAAACGGGTAAAAGTGGCCTATTTTAAATACCAAATCTATTAATTTAGCCCACTTCTAATAATGCCTCAGTCGGCATAAAAGTAAAACGCTGATTTAAGATGATCAGAACGTCACATACATAGAAAAACCAAATGCCGATACTTGTCCCCTTCTTATGTTTTCAAGACATTTCATCGAACAGGTTGCACGCCGCCACCACGTTGCATTCAGTCTTGCCACTCCCTGATGATCCTGTCCATCAGCTCCCCGACCCCGTCACCACCGTTTCCTCCTCCGCCGTTAACGGCGGCCAAAGCGGCATCGATCTCCCTCGCCTCCTCGACCCTGGCCTCGGTCAACAAGCTCCTCCGGACCAAACCCCTGACCTCCTCCCCGGCCTCGATGCCGTCCCTCACCATCTCCCTCGCGGCCCTCAGCACGTCCGCCGCGCTGCCCCCTCCAGCCCTCTCGTCGCACAGGCCTCGGAGGAAAACCCTGTACGTCTCGGCGTCGGGCCTGCAGGGGGAACCGTCCCTCAGCAGCCAGGAGAAGACCCCGGAGGCGTCGTGAAGGCGGCGGTGGTGGATGAGGGAGGAGACGAGGAGGCGGGAGGAGAGGGGGAGGGCGGGGGAGGAGGGAGGGGGGTTGTGGTGGCGGAGGGTGGAGAGGAGGAAGAAGATCGAGGGGGTGGAGGAGGGGGAGGAGGAGAGGCGGTGGACGAGGAGGGGGAGGGAGGAGGGGACGGGGTGGGGAGGGGAGGGGAGGGCGAGGAGGGAGACGGAGAGCAGGCGGATGGCTTCCTGGAAGTGGCCGGAGCTGCAGAGGCGCTCGATTAGGGCGTTTACCTCGGCCAGCTCGCCGGCCGTCAGGATGCCACCGCCGTCGGATTTGGTGGTTGCGGAGGAGGAGAAGGGGCGGAGGAGGAGGAGGGGTGACGCCAGTTTCCTTCTCATTCTTGTTCCTCGGATTTTTTTTGCACCAGGCGGCCGTATACAGGCTATATACAGCCGTACGTGGAGGGGGGAAATGGTCACACTTTAAATAATAATTCATTAAATAATGAAAAATGACTTAAGGACCTAAAACATGAAAATGGAAATGGTCTTATATTTTGGGTTCCGTAGCAACACCTCGCTCAGGTCTGAAGAACAATCTGAAAACTCTGAGAATTAATCTAATAACTAAATAAATAAATAGCCTACAACATCAGAAGATGGTTTGTTATATTCCACAAGGTCGTCAGTTCATATGCTTTCTTTTTGAAACCTTCTTCCTCATGTTGGCTGCAGTGAATAACGGATAATCACAGGCTGACATCTCACTGAAATTACCAAACCTTGTTTCATAGTAATCCCACAGCTCGGACCTGATTTAAAATTAATTACCACATAAATAACAGGGTAATTATATTGACACAAGGGGAAAAGAAAAGAAAAGGCTAAATATCACAAAACCCCACTAACTTTGGATAACTATCACAAAACCCACTTTAACTCTGAGATTTTGCCAGAAAACCCCCTAAGGTTTTCTGATAAAGTTGAAGGGGGTTTTCTGATAGACCCTTCTGATATTTTGAAAGTTAGGGGGGTTTCGATAATCATGCAAAGTAAGGGTTTTTTTTTTAATATTTAGCCCCCCGAAATTTTTTTTTTTTGATGCAAAGTAAGGGTTTCGATAATCATGCAAAGTAAGAGAATTTACCAGTATGCCAAGAATTGAAACCTCCCGTACTTGCCATAAACTGCCTCCAAATCCTTCTGAACTGATTTCATGGTGCAACTCCGACCATGAACCTACATTGTTTTTGTTATGGGCATTATATAGTACATAAAAAGAGTAGCATAGCAGTTAGTACATCGAAGGGCAAATTTCACAAAAAAGGCCTTCGATTTTGCGCTGTTTAGCACAAAACCCCTCCTGAACATCATACATTTGAGAAAACCCCTATGAATTTTCAGCACTTTACAAAACTATTATGAACTGTCGAAAAACTGTCACGACGACGTTAAGTATGAAGGATAAAAGTTCTAAACTACCCTCAAAAATAGGAGGAAAGGGGATAATATGGCATATATAAATATATATATATGGTGAGTACATAGGGCCAGGCACATACCATTCTCAGATGCCGCAGTGTTTCAGTGTCAGCTGGAATTTTCTCATAAAAGCCCATGCACATTAGAACATTTGCTCGGGTGAAAGGACCGAAGCCATTGATACCAGCCAATTGTTTGTCCAGCTCTTCATAACTAGATGATACACATCCATCACATACTTGCTCGAGATCTCTCAGTCGCAGAGTTCCGTCCACAATACTCTTAGCAAGAGAAATTATGCGTCGTGCTCTGTATCCAACCCCACATCTCTTGGCCAGAAATTGCGGGTCAAGGTTTGCCAATTCCTCTGGAGTAGGAAAATCTCCAATGATGTTGCTGAAGTCCCCTGTATCTGAGAGAATACTTTCACGAGCTTCATTCCCTTGAGGATGCTCAGGTTGATGATCGTTCTTGATCACCAAGTTTGCTTCTTCTGACGATTTGGCTTCGTTGTTCGTAAAGTTGGCTTCTAAGGTTAGGACTGTCTTCTTTCCCCTTGCACGTTTTCTCTCAAGTTCTCTTGGCTGAGGTGTCTGTGGATGGAAAACTTCAGAAGTTGAATGAGACTGCATTTCTAGCTGAAGCTCACACAAAGCTCTAGCCATGGATAGAGTCCTTGGCCATCTGTTCGAATGAGAATTCATCTGTTAGAATATTCATTTATCTGATTTCTTCCATATGTGAGCGACGTCAATGATAAGAAACTTAATAATCGAAATGAGAGTTAAAAATGATAATTCCGTTATGCATCATCAGCGATAATTGTACTAGCTCCAACACACATTATTTGCTTGTAATGATCTTCAAAATAGAAATTCTTTTCGGAACCACTGAGTGGGAATTGCTTATCAATGATACGTGGTGTTCCACTGCTTACCAACAAACTCACTCACAGTCACAAACACCGAAGTAACAGATTCCCATCGTGAAAATGAATAACAACATGTTCATAACAAAGATAATAATAATACAGGACACTGATGAACTGAGAATAACAACTGATGTCGGAGAGTAATGGCATCGTGTGTACAGAATTTAATAGTCAGCTAGTTGCAGACTGACAATTTGCATATCAATAGCATTAGCAATGACCGTTTGCAGCAGAAAACTTGACAATGCCCAGCAAATAAAGATGATACGAGCTTCTGATGATGTCGTAAATGAAATTATGAAAGTATTCGACCTCTGAAGGCTTCCGGTCACAAATATGGTATAAGATCTTAAAACTAAAAGCAAAGAGATTATCATGTTAAGGTCTCAAATAATGAAATTAGTTTTTATTTATTTATTTATTCATTTACTAATTTGTGCAAAGCGATTATATATCTAAACAAACTTGCATCAAACATCATTATAAGTGTCAACATTATGAGCAGTAGTAGGAAAAAGAGAAGGCACAGACGTGCAGTTGCAGAGGAGAATGCACTTGACCATGTCCTCAAACAGCGTCGGGGACCTAAACACCCGACCAAATCCCCCCTCCTTCGCCCCCGGACCGCACGCCTCGTGGAATTCTCTCATCACCCGGTCGTTCTCCTCCGATATCCTCAGCATCCTCCTCACCATCGCCTGTTTTTTTTTTTTTTTTCCCAACATCAAATCAAACCCAGATAAATAATAGCAGTGGGTAGCAGTAGTAACAATAACGGCTCAATCAAGTATCCCCCAAACAAAAAACGAAAAGAAAAGAAAAAAAAAATGCGAGTACCAAGAGAGCGTCGCGGTCCTGGGGAGAGAGGCCGGGGCAGCTGCCGTCGCTGAGGAGGACGGAGACCGAGAGGAGAGGCCGAGATGGGGACGGCTGAGAGATGGAGACGGGGACGGGGAGAGAATGGAGGCGGAGGGGGCGGTGGAGGGTTCGGGTGGTGGGGTCCCAGCGGTTGGGAGCCATCATGAAGAGGCCATGGCTGCACGCTGCTTTCGAGAGGCTGAAGCTTTGGTCGCCGCTGATCACTGTTAGCTCTACTCTATTCTTGACCGCTGCTGCTGCCGCCGCTTCGCCTTTCCCCATCTTCGGCTGTTTCTTCGTGATTGACGGACGGAAGGAGGGGATCGAGAGGGGAGGTTTTTGCTGGGACCTCGTCAGGCGGGCGTGATTATCGGGCCGGGTAAAAAACTAGACGATCCTTCTACAATTTTATCCGGTTAAAAAAGACCTTTCTTTAGACACTAGTTTGCGTACACGTGCATTGCACCGATGCACGTGATTAAATATTATTATTTATTTTTTTTTCTTTTACTTCCTTACTTAACTAAGATTGTGAAATATTGCTTTATACCCGGCTTTGACTATTTCATGTTGTTTGTGTTATATAATCACACATATAAACTGATGGGAACCGGGTTGATTAGGGGACCGTCATCTTCTCCGAATATCTGGTTTGGAGGCGAGCTGTTCTTCCTTGCACGTGCAGCAACTCGTAAGAGGGCGGGTCTGACTCCCCCGTTGTTCTTCCGACGATCAAGTAAGCAAGGTACTTGAGTGAGGAAAAATTGAGAACTATTGCCGTTTTTAAGTGCGGTGGAATGAAGAAAAATACAGGGAAATTGCTTACCTTCGTGTTGGGAATAGTTTTCCCTTTTATGGTCATGGAGGAAAGACATTTTGGTCTCTCTGGCCGTACATGGGCTGGCGGCTGAGTCAGCGTCGACTTTACAAGTGTCGGTTGGTTGGGGAGCGGTCGTAGAATGAGCGCGGTCACTTAGACATTAATGAGATGGGAGAGGCAGCGTGCTGAGGCCGGCGTGGTCCGATTTTGTTTATATTATTTAAAAAAATGTTTATTTTGAAAAAAATTCCTTTTATTTTCTCAATTATGCTTTTATGCACTACTTTAGGCCACAGTTTCCGCCTTGTTTGAATGGGAAATGAACGAGGTAAAAGGGGAAGGAAGGTAACTAGTTTTTACACGGTTAGCAACAATTTCTAACTTCATGATTGTTTCGTGAAATTTACTCATATAAGGAGCAAAAGACATCTTATATTTGGTTTAACAAATTTTTTTTTCCAGATTCTTTTCCCTTCGTTGGAATAACAAACAACAGCAGAAATATAGTTCTAAAAATATTAAACTTCCACGGATAGATATCGAAGCTACACCACACTGGCTGCTAGAATAAAAATTTGAACACCAAAAGAAGAGATCAGACGGCACAATCCAAATAAAGCAAAACCAACACAAGAGTTTTTATTTGGAACGCACAACACAGATAATAAGCTTTTATACAAAACCAAATGCTATTTATCTTTGACTTTACAGTTAATTTACACATAGAATACATCATCAGCTGCAATCATACAGATCGAAAACATCGACATCTTTCTAACCCTTGTTTCATTGATCTGATAGCAGAAGGCTTCTTTTACCACAAACTCAAGAATGGGCTCCCCTTGCAATATATAACTAGTGCAACGACTTCCAGAGGGTGTAGGATCCGCAGCTAAGTTGGCCTTTCGCTCCGACTGTGGCCAGCAACATCAATAACGTCACCGTCATATATTAAAGCATTAGTTCCAGTTCCTCAGTGCAAGATATCATTGGAAAATTCAAGAATTTATCCTCATTGAAGTTTTTAACATTCTTTGATAAGTTTTTCCTGGGACATGTGTCTGCAACAAAAACCTTACATGGATATTTACTACCACACAAAATGGTAATTTGATATTGTTCTCCCGAACGTAGGGCTCTTCTATAACAAGAAGCTGAATGTATGTTCCTTCCATTGTGATCCTGTCAGTCTCTGTTACCATAGGGTCTCCAAGCTCAAACACAATCCGTGATTAAGAAATATGCAAAGTGATTCTTGTGTATATGCTCAAATCCGTAAATACCTTTTAACTACCTAAACCTCCTCATCTTTTAGCTCACATCACACTGTAAGTGCACTTCTCATAGCCTGCATGGAGCAGTAAAATGGATAAATATATGATAACTAAACTTGCCTTGTGATGATCAACTTAAATTCACAAATTTAGACTGCCTACAAATTGAGTTAAATACCTCTGGGATATCTCGATTTTTCTAAGACCGCAACTTTGGAATCCTGACTTTGGCCGACTGAAAACTTGCTTGGCAGGTAAAAGTTTACAGCCTGCTTCATCTGTAACGATTTTGAGGCCACATTCATAACACAGCAACTCCAGCTCCCTCTCCTGCAACATAAAACAGTACTCAATAAGTATATTTGATGGCATAAACTATGCTCACAGCCAACTGTATATACTCCTACGCACGTTATAAAATTAATGATAAGAAGATGTACCTCAATCATCAAAATATTAGACAAGTGCAATAATGGATAAGGGTGAAGCTTGTACCCACTATAATTTATATATGATATTGCCTGTGCACGAACCTGTCATTAAGATAACATGCAAACATTAAATAAGAAATGGCAAAACACACCATTCAAAAACAAGCAAACACACCATTCAAAAACAAGCAAACAGAGAAAAGATGATCTTGAAGGGTCATAAGGAAGATTTAACACTAGGCAGCATCACTACGGTAGGAACTAGCGGACTGATGGCAATTAACTGCCAAAATGATATGTGTGAAGAAAAGGAAACCTAAACAGCAGATGTCTGGGGAAAAACCTCATTGAGAAGAGGCTCCAGAAGACACAACTGTAAATGGGTTGCCTCAGATGCTGTCATACTAAAGAAACGCTTATAATCTCCCATTCGAAAATACCTGCCACAGGAACAACATAGTTTTAATGAAATACACATGCTGAAGACAGCAACGAGTCTCTTCAATCAAGGAAAAAAGGCAGCGAAAGATAAAACGTGGGGCTTAGCTCTAACAGGACAGGTAGTAAAACAGGCATCTTGAACAAATTTTCACGCGTAAAAAAAGAAAAGTTAACAAGGATAATAGCATGTGAATCGACCTCGTCTTACCTTAATATAGTCCTACAAAATTGCATCTCTTTTGAATGAAGAACTGGAAAAGGGAGCTGGCGGAACCATAATGAGAGTGAATTCCCCTGCATATGATATGAATGTATATTAAACATTTTAAATTACCATTTTACCCTTATCATCAGCAAGGAATTACAAAATCAGAGAAGATTCCGAGATTGACCATTGTTGGGATCTTACAACCAAGATGCAGAAGCACATAAAACGAATGAAATTCAGCTTCCTTCTTGCTTATGAAGTTGGAACTCCGGTTGATATTATAGGTGTCAAGAAGAGACAGGAGGCATTTCATAAGCTGCTCCATGTTGAGGTGATACAGTGAAGAAATATCGGCCTTGCTGCCACATCTGGAAAGCTTCTGGTGGGATAGAATATGGAACTCGATCTTCACCATTATAAATTATGCATGAAACGATATCAGACCACAAACACATCAAGAAAGCACAAGATCAGTGTGTCTGAACGGTTAAGTGCACAGGAAAACAAGTTTAGAAACTCTACCATTTGTTCGTACATATATATTGCTCGATCGTCAACAATATTTTGCATGCTAAGATCTTGTCTGATTGACCTCGTTCTGTCAAAGATGAAATCATGAACTGCTTCAAATGGATGGTCAGAAGATTCCACCAAATTCAAAAGATATTTCAATGTATTTTGCAGCACTGAAGGGGGCCGTAGATCAGATGCATGAACTTGATTGGTTGAGATAGTTCTGCAAAACTAGAGAGCCAAAATTGAAGGTTAAAACGAAAGATGAAGACTAATATCCAAAAGGTCAATATTATTGATAGTATTAAGCACATAAATGTGAATGAGAGTGAATATATATCCAAGATAAGAAGCACATATGCATTATCAATGTGTATAAAACAAGAGTGACATAAATCTTGCGAAAAGACCTCCAAAATTTATAACGTTCGACGAGATAACATATACTTACTTTTTTCACAGCAAGACTCGGAGAAGTTTTTCCTGGATTTCCATTTAACCTCTCAAACACCGATAAATCCCTCAGCCTCTCACGTTGTGCCCGCTCCTTTGCTGGAACAGAATCCAATCAATATGTTACTAGTAGGTTAGTAATCAGATAATGTCTAAATCATCGTATTCAGGGGGGGAAAGGTTCCTTTTAAAATTAAATACTCCCAGAGCTGTAAAGTCATCCTCAACTGAAATGCACATCACCAAACCCACTTCAGATTAATCATAAAATTTCACTATGAAACCTAAAGTAAATCATTTTTTTTATTTCTCACTAGTTCAAGTAAGATTTGCAATATAATGTGTGTGCATATGGATCTGTCCTCGTGCCTCTGCACCTGTGTTATGACATATGTTTGTGTGACAACGAGAGAGAAGGAGATGCTAGGGATGCTTCACATTTCTGAAGCAATTTTGCACTGAACTAACCCTATACATCGATAATCCCAGACACTGTTGAAGGTTTTTTTAAGATTTATCTTAAAATGTACTTAAGTTCTTAGATTCCGTGGCCGTCTAATCATTTTTCAACATATTCAGATCTCTTAATAATTCAATGGAAGTCGGAATTTTGCGACATAAATAACCACAGTCAATCATGTTTTGGCTATTACATATGTAACCGAAAAACGAATGCATAATGCGGTTATTTTTCCAATTATCAAAGAAGTAAAATTTACACACAAAATAAAAAACTCGAGGTGCAACCATCGTTTCTACAAAGCAATACGAGATCTCGATGGGGGGATCAACGTTGCCAGATAAAAAAATCTGTTCTTTTCCTACTAAAGTTAACCTATTTCCTCCTCTAGTAGGTAATTTGGTAGTTACTGGTCGTTGCCCTGAGCTTCACTGAGGAATTATAATGCAAGATTCGCCGAACTTGTAATTTCATGGTTTCCTTAAGCAGTAAATATGAAACCGAACGATTCAAAGAACCTGGACACATATCGGGACAAGCCCCGAGGAAATTAGGAACGTCTGAGATTGGATCCGTCGAGGTTCCTGCTCCTTGTTCGGGTTGAGAACGAGATCTCGAATTGTTGGGTGAAGAGGAAGAAGGACATGGGGTTCTCGTCGTTCGCTGAAACCCTAATAGGTCTTTGCGGCTGCTGCTCTCAATCTTCTCCATTCCCTTTTTTTTCCCCTCGCCCCCTTGGATCAATCTGAAGCCTGAACGAAGATTTTTTTTAGCTATAGCTTATTACCATCTTCGATCGCCTTTGCTCATGAATAACAAAAGTAGGTTTTTTTTTTTTTTTTGGTTTTTTTTTTTTTTTTTGAGAACTCAATTAATCAATCAATCAAAGCGGATAGATACGTTTCCGCAAAAGAAATTCCGTAATATTCTTGAGAGATTAGATAAAGCTACTGCAGGAAATCCCAATTTTTCGGTAATAAAAAAAAAACTAGAAAATGTGATTGGTATCACGTGAGAGGGGGGTAAAAGAAAAAAGAACTTCAGTGATCAGTGATGCTCTCAAATTTGTATGAGGATGTGGGGGTGGAGGGGAAAAAGAAAAGAAAGAAAAGAAAAATCCCCATATTTCTCCTTGGAAAAAGCTAAAAGCAGACGCACGCGCTATGCGCGTGTTACATGTATGATCTGATAAGATAAAGTAATCAATCAAACCTAAGCTGCTTTACCACTATAATATCAAAGCATAGCAAAGCCTTTATTTTTTATTTCAGCTATAATAATTCTGTATTTCAGCTATAATAATTCTTTATTTAAATATAAATTTTACAAGTGTTACAGTAATATATTTAAATACTATAATATCCTGAATAACACGGCAACATCCCGAATAAAGCTACCATGATATCATTAAAATAATAATTTATTGTAACATTTATTATGCTATGAATAGTAAATCTTAGCATTTTCATTCCTACCCAAATAAATTTCAATGTGGAAGAAGGCTGGACGGTCCACGTCCTCTGCTCTCGAGGAGCCCAATCCTTTTGTCTCCACCTGTATTATCTGCTGCTCTCTCTCTCTACCCCTCAAATTCTCTATAGCTGTCTTTTTTTATTTATTATAACTTATCCCTGCCTTCTTTTATAATAGCATCGAATTCTCCCATTGATGCTGTGCCTGCTGCCGCCGTCGCCGCCTCCGCCTTCTCTTGTCAAGGTGCCTCCCCTTCCATCTTTTTCTCTTTGCGTTTCACCACTGTTTAAAATCAAAATCTGCTATAATTCTTCATAGCCGAACGAATCCTCATAGTTTTCTCTTCTCTTTGAGATCAGTCCATGCGACCTTTTTTTACTTTTTCCTCTTTTTTTTTGAAGTTTTGTTACTACCTTTTTACCCGTTGCTAGATCCGTTACTATGCTAGTTTGTTTGTTTTTTTTTTTTGTTGTTGTTGTGCACTTCAATTAGCCTCGCACCCATCTCGAGCCTCTGCACAAACTTAGCGCCCACCTTGGGATTTGTTTGATCTGTGATATTTGAAAGTTTCGATCTTTTTTTTTTCTTACCAGTTTATCATGTTGAGTCGTATGCAATCTGTCACTCTGTCACAGAGAATCCCCAATTTGGGATTTGTTTGATCTGTGGTTTTAATTCACCGAGTATTAGAAGCTTGATTGCTGTTGCGCTGTGATTCTGTAACTTTTCCTGTTAAATTTACTCAAGACCCAGCCCATTCCTGCACTTATCTTGGAAACATTTGGGGATTTATTTGATCTGCTGCGATGTTGGAAACCTCCATCTTTCTAGTTCTGGACTCTGTTCCTTTTCCTTTTTATATATACGCGTGAAATTACTTCACGCCCATCTGATGTGTGCTCATATTTTTTGCAAGACTTGGGTTTTATTTCATCCGTGACATCTGAAGATTGAACCTTTTCAACTACCAATTTATCATCTCAATCCATGCGATATGCTTCTTATGTTCTCTCATATTTTGATGTATTTGTATAATTTGTCCCATCTTGTTGTTAGCATCGAATTCTCCGATTGATGTTCTAGCTGCTGCTGCCGCCGCTGCCACCACCTTCTTCTTTTTCCTTTAATTTTCACCATAATTTGAACCAAACTCGATGAGATTTCTTCGCAGGTGAATCCTCTGTTGAGATCACAGAGTTCTTTTTTGAAAAGTATTACTTGCAATGCTTTTTAGATTTTTTTAAATGAAACTTCTCTATAAATTTTGTAATTAGATTTACCCATTTCTGGATCTGTTTCTGGGGTTTTCTTTGTGAACTTCGATTAGCTCCGAAGTAGATGTTGGTTGCTATTCTTCAGAATTTTGTGGCTTTTCCTTTTTTCTAATGAAATTACTTCACACACATCTAATGCCCTTTACATACCTTGCAACAACTTGGATTTGAGCTGATCCGTTAAATCTGAAAGTTCCAATTCGAAATTGTTTATATTTTTTAGTAACCAATTTATCGTGTTTAGTCTTATAAAATCTATTTCTGTAGCAGATAATTTCCGTTTCAAAGGGTACTTTTAATCTTCTTGACTGAGCATTAGAATGTCAAGTGGTCAAAGCACGCACTGGTGCCATAGATGCATGAGAGCAGTCCATCTCTGCCACCAGGACACTCTTTGTTGCCCCCATTGTAGCTCAGGCTTTGTTCAAGTACTCGATAATAATCATGTTGATACGATGGGGGTTATTGCTGAATTAATGAGCCGTCGGATTGGGTCTAGGAGAAGGAATCATGATACAGGTCCTTGGTTAGTTTTTCAAGGCCAGGGTTTTGATGATCGACCCTTTGGTGTGCTCTTCAATGAAGGTCCAGGACTAGGAATACGCCGTGGCAATTCTGCCGACTACTTTGTGGGCCCAGGACTTGATGATCTGATCGAGCAACTGACACGGAACGATAGAGGTGGGCCACCGCCTGCACCTCAGACATCAATTGATGCTATGCCCAATGTGACGATCGGAGAGAGGAATTTAAGGAGTGGTGATTCTCACTGCCCTATTTGCAAGGAGAATTTTGATTTGGGGTCTAAAGCTCGAGAGATGCCTTGTAAGCATTTGTATCACTCTGATTGCATTGTGCCGTGGCTTGAGCAGCATAATTCTTGCCCGGTGTGTCGTTGTGGGATGTCATCGGATGGTGGTAGGAGGAGAGGTGGAAGGAGCCGTGGGAGGAGGAATTTGTTTTCTTTCTTGTGGCCTTTTTGCTCATCTAGCTCGGTTTCAGGTTCTTGACTGAGTGAGACTTGAGGAAGTGATTCTCCTGCTGCTGAGTCTGGACACACTTCTCACTAATTGGTATTGTTTCTCTGTCCTTGTTGATATTTAAGCACACTTTCATTACAAGTGTTTTAAGATCTAGGCAACTCAGTGAGCTTATCTATGAGGGAAAAGTATCGTAGTGTGTTGTTGTTCATATACTATTTTATGTAAATGTTGACATGTCCTTGGATTGAAAGCGCAATAAGATTAGTTTGCATATCCTCGGAACCTTTACAGGGATTGTGCGTGATCAAGCTTTGGGAATGTGATATTTATTTTGCAAAAGATAAGTTTTCTATATTTGTGGCTTACATTTTACATCACAGAATCAAAGGCTTTTTGGGAGTGCAAAAACTCTTTATGGCATAGCTTTCTTTGATGAATTACCATACATCTTTCGGATGACATCTTTCGAGCGGTTACATTTCTAACCCATCAAAGTAACACTGGACACACCTATTAAGCTATAGTGTGTGCAAACCAGTGTCTTATCCCATGGTCGACCTTGCTCGCGTAATCATCTTGGTTCTGATGCCGATTCGTTTTGTTAACGGTTGGTGCTCGCATCTACGAGGTGTTAGTAATGGACTGAACTCACTTTGGAAGAGAGTTTTAGTGATATAGTTGCACTTATTTGGAAGGTTAATTTATCATCCATAGAGCCAGACTTGCGTGCAATGGTCAGGAAACTCGATCTATTACGTGTTCTCCTTATTTCTCATGTATGATTTCCAAGTTACTTCCTCTACATATTACTTATTTCACGTATGCGTGCACGCTTGCTCCACCTTTATCCTGTAGTTTATACCCACCGAAGTTCCTTGAACTTTAGCCTTCGTATTCTTGTTCAATGAACTCTCTGGAGCATCATTTGTTGCTCGTTTTGATTTTGCGGAGAGAATCTCGCTTGATAGCCAGTGAGGTTTACTTTATTCCACATTAAGCTGTGAAACAAAGTGAGGAAAATCCAAGAGGCCACGAGACTCGGTTGGATGCTTTCGTGTTGGAATCTGATTCTCTGCTCTTTTTTTTTTTTTTTTAAGATTTTCAAGGGTTTGCTATAGAAATTTCTGGTACTCTTACCATCTTTGCTGGTGTGTTCGGAACAAATACAAAGTGGAGGTAAAGGTGGTCATGTTCCCTTGTCGAAGAAAGTTGAGTGATTCATAAAATAAGCATTACTTTGCCCTGTGGCTTTCGCATTGTGCTACTAGTGCTCAACAGCAGTGTGAAATGTGGAAGTGGAACAAACCCACACAACAAGTCAGCTCAGAGATGATCTTTATTCATACCTCATGAACCTAACTGGGGTTTCTATTTGGCCTTCAGATCACTGTAATCTTAGGGGGAAAAAGATAGAAACAATCAGCATGTAGCTTCCCCGTAAGATCATCATACTTCTTCTGAACTACACAGGAAATTAATTTGCAAGAACAGTCTCAATTTTTATTGAAGAACAGTAGTCAGCTCAGAGCCAAAATAGTGTATTTACAGTACTAATTCAATCACAGTCCATGACCTAAGAACATAAATGGTATCAAAAAGAAATAAAGACCAAGATCACGGCACGTGTCTTGTAGTCTTTGAAACTTCGGTTTGCTACTTTAACGTTCGGTAGGAGTATTCACATTTGATTTGAATCAACGCGGTCATCAACTTCTGCTGGAGAGCCAACATGTGAATCATCACGATTCAACGTCTGAATCATCACGATCATCAACATTTGCAACGACATTTGAAGCAGCATGCATGATCATCAACTTCAGAGCCGACAGTTGAATTGGCAGGATGATCAACTTCTGAAGGAGGCTTGACACTGGAATATGCAGGATTCGTCGCCTTTTGCAGGAGGCTTGACGGTTGAATTGGCAGGTCTGACGACCTTTGCTGGGAGGGTCAACATTTGAATCGTCACGACAATCAACTTGTGCTGGAGTCTCAACATTTGGACCATCAGATCAGCAATTGAATCATCACGACCGTCCGCAGAAACATCCGGCTTCTGCAAAAGGGCCAACTCGGGGTCATCGAGATGGTCGACTTCCACAAGAGGGTTAGACGTTCGGATCGGCACCGTGATCAACTTGTGCAAGAGGGTAGACATTCGGATCAGCGTGAAGTTGATCATCAAACTGTGCAGGGTGATCGCCTTCTGCGGGAGCGTCGACATTTGAGCCATGCATCAAGGTCACCAATTTCTGTGGTGACGTTTGGATCGGCGGGGTGATCAACTTGGTCTGGATCATCATGAGAATCAACTTGTGCAGGAGCTCGTCGATCAAATGACCACATTATGCAGCTGCAGAAGCTCCCTACACAAAATCTCCAGCTCTCACATGCTAACACATGCAGTCTCAAGGAGTTACACTCAATAAATCCAATAAAAAACATACAAGAAAATTAAAGAAACCCTTAACCATATTTGGCAATGAAGGGATATCTGATTACCCGTTACTCCGTTAGGGTGGCAGAGAGGAGGTCTGAGAAACCCTTGCTGTTGCTGTGAACGGTGCCGTACATGCATGTTGCCGGGGAACCTGCTCTTCAGTCCTCCTACAACTGCGGCGACCTGACACCGGTCCAAATGGGTCTACCCGACATGGATGGTGTGCCTAAGGGTTAGGCCTTGGCAGTCGGAGGTTACAGCACTTTCGACATCCTAATATAACAAAGATCATAAGGTGTAAGTATGTACGTATATATAATGCAGTTATAAGTATTGTAGACCTATATAAGTATATTTTATATAAGTACATAAGTATAATTATATATAAGTATATTGCATGTAGTATATATAAATGTATATCACATTAGTGAAGTATATAGCTATACTTAAATCTACTTCTCTATACTTAAGGAGCTTCTCTATACTTAAGGAGGATCCGAAGATTTACTGTTCATGGTACTGTAAATACTATAGTAAATTAGTATAGTATTTACAGTAACATGAACAGTAAATCTTTGGGTCCTCTTCTAAGTTAGAGGAGAAATTTTACTGTTTATGCTACCCATTTAAGTATAAAGTAGTAGATATGATTTCTAATTTTAAACATGTAATAATCAAATCAAATGTATTAAACATTAGAGGGAGGCGGGTTTAAAATGCAATGCTTAAAAAAACAAAGGGCTCGTGCTTTTGCACGGGGTACACAATAGTAAGCATAATATAAGTATGTAACAAATATATGTATAGCTGTATAATACATATTTATAAATAAGTAATATATACTTATGTGATACTCTTTCTCTCTCAAGTTATAAATATATACAATATACTTACATATAATATCTGTATATATAATATATAGGTATATATTAATATACTTACAGTAAGAAGACTGCTCGACCCATGGCTCTTGGCTCTTCCGCTGAATCGCTGGCGCACCGAAGTCTCAACCATGGCCGATGTACGCACTCGCTATCGCTGAGGATGATGACCTTGAGAAGCATACACCTTTGAGACGCCATGGATTCGAATCGACTGGATGGATCCCTATACACCTTTAAGACGCCATGGATTCGAATCGATTGGATGGATCCCGAGAGAGAGAGAGAGAGAGAGAGAGAGAGAGAGAGAGAGAGAGAGAGCCCTAATTTTTAATTTCTGTTGTGAAGAAAAAAGGGGATTTTCGGTTCAGGTGGGGAGAAGAAAGAGAGACGGGGAAAAAAGGAATTTGTGAGGGAGCAGTTGCCTTGGACGTGAGAGTTAATAATGGACGGTTGTGGGGAATTGAGAGGATAATACGTGGAAAATCTAAAAAAATTACTGTTCATCCTAGCTTTTTTGTTGTTGTTAGTAATAAAGAAGTAGATATATACACACACATCTGATATGTGCACATATTTTGCAAGAATTAAACAAATCATGTATACGATGCTCTATGTCGGGCCGCCAAGTAGAGACAACAGTAATCCCACACTAGGATGATTGGGCCACACGTGAATATTAACTTGGTAACAACAATGAGCCCACATGAGAGTCGGCTGCTTTGTCAAGCTATTAGTCCCTTCTGTCATAAGTCCACTTGTTGGGCCGCCACAAGAGCATCAACTGCGAGCGCATTCTGGTACATCTGGGATTGTTGAACAAGTTGTTTACACAAAGTACTATACGTTTCTATTCTCTAAAATAAATATAAATAAATGAATGAATGAATATAAATATATTTGATTAAATGTCAAACTTGTATAAAATGCAAAATTTAGAATGAAGAAGCCAGTTAGATGGAGATATGAATTGATTCCCAAGTCCGGTATTAGCCAAACTAACCGTTAAATTTTTGTCTCTAATAATTAAGCCATTTAATTTAATTAGTCAATTTGGCCATTTCATATTTTAGACGGCAGACGGTCAATTTAAGCGGCGGGGCAAATACTGATTGATTCCGTAGCGTCCATGACCGCACTCGCCAAGGCGATCAACCACCCACTATCTCGGAGGAGGATTGTTGACTTTTTGCCATTTCCCCCTTTTTCGGTCAAATATCCTTTATTTCCCTTTTCCTTTTCCAAAATGTATGTATATGTATATATCAAGTAGAAAATGGACAAACGCTAGATTGTATAAGCTTTTCGGCTGTAGCAATTACGTATCGACTAGTGGGATCGATGCTTTAAATGGGTCGGTGTTGGTTTATTTCTTTGGCGGTCCACAGCACGAAAATATCTTCCTTCCGTGGTAATAAAAATAGTAAATAGATATAATATATACGCATTATTATTATTATTATTATTATATTTGGGAAGCATGGCTCACGCTTCGTATTTTTGTAATCCAGGTTCCTTCAGCTGGGCAACATGGCTCTCTCTTGACCACGGACCAGCCGGAGCCGCCTGGACAGCACGTGACCTGGTGGCGGATCGTGCACTCCTCTTTCTCTCTTCTTTTGCGCCCCCTCCATTATTAAAAAAAAAATTAGGGTTAAAAAAATCCGAAAAATCCCCCCTATTTGTTCTTTGGAAAAATTACTGCTAGACCCCAAAATTTAAGTTTTAATGTGCCTCAGCCCCTTACATTTTTTAATATGCTACAGCCCTTTTTTTTTGAAGAAACTGTGTCCAGGGCCCTCCATCATGATTCCAGCTCATGATTAGACATGTCAACTCCTAAAATCCTAATTTTATCATTTCTCTTTCTCATGTCAGCTCATCCCAGCTCATGTTAACTATTATAGATAACATGTTAACTGTTATAGATAACATGTTAACTATTATAATTTCATAAATATATTTTAAGCTCAATGTGTGAACTGTAATAGTTAACATGTTATCTATAACAGTTAATATGTTACCTATAATAAGTTAACATGAGACGCGAAGTTCCTCGGGACGACGCCGACGGTGGAGCAGTGGAGCGAGGTGGGGGAGGGGGATCGGAGGAGGAGGAGGGAGGCGTAGGGAGGAGGTGCAACAGGGGGAGGGGAGAGAGACAGAGTGGGGGAGAGAGGTGTAGGAGGGGAGGGAGGCGAAGCTGGGGAGGGTGGCGAGGGAGGGGGCTGAGGGGGACCAGAGGAGGATGAGGGCAGTATAGGAGGGAGACAGACCAGGGGAGGGGTGGGAGGCGGACCGGAGGAGGGGGAGAGAGGTGTAGGAGGGAGACGGAGCTGGGGAGGGAGGCGGGGGAGGGGACTGAGGGTGACAGGAGGCGGAGGAGGGAGGTAGAGGGTAAAATCGGGATTTTGGAGGAGGTTGCATTGGAACTTGGGGAGAGAGGACTAAACATAATTTTTTTAAATTATAAGGTCTGCAACACATTGGGGGAAGTTTGGGGACACATTGAAATTTGAATTTTAGAGTCATAAAGCAATTTTTCCTTGTTCTTTTTGGCGAATAATACATTAGTAATAATAATACAAATAATAATAATAATGAAATAAGGAAATCTCAGTAGTTACACGCTGAACCAACAACCACCGCCCTCCCCATTTATATAGGAGTCCAATTCCTTCCCCTCTAAAATCCCCATCTCAGGGGGCAGAGAGCAATTGGAATTGGAATCGGGGATTGAATTCTGGAATTGGGATTATTTCTCTCCCCCTCTCCTCTCCTCTCCTCTCCTCAGCTCACCATGTTTAACCCCGAGGATCAGGTACCTTTTCCTTCCTTTTTTTTTTAAATTTATTATTATTATTATTATTATTACTGGCTTCAATCTCAGACAATTCTGTGATTTATTTGATTTTCAATTGTTCGACTGTGAAAATTCGTTTGTTGGATAACCGCATGCATCGACACGTAGAAGAACCTCAGGAGCGAATCGTGAATGAGCAGCTAGTATTTGCGTAGAGAGTTAGAGAGTAGTAAAATTATCAAGTATTATTCTTTCAAGATGCTTTTCTTGTTATGCCTGTGATCGTTTTGTTCACGACACCAAACAATAACAAAGTCTTTATTCCTTATTTGGGTCACCAGCTAAGTTAACCATAATTATCCCATCAAATTCTGTCCCCCCCACCAAGTTAACCACTGCCGCATCCTTCTTAATTGTTTCCGACCAGTTTCTCGTAGGCTTTTTCTCTGTTAATTACATGACTGGTTTGGTTCAGTAAAGGAAAAACTGTCTTAAGGCTCCATGGATAAAAAAACATGCACTACAAGTTGAAAGACTGTTCAGTTGCTTCTGGGCAATGTTTTTTACACGACAAAAAAATATTTCCCACATAAATCTAATATTCTATGATGGTCTCTTTACCGAAAAGATTAAGCTTGTAGGCCGTGACTAGTAATGTACATCAGGGGAACACAATACTTAAAAAACACTTCCTTCGCAGCGGTCTTTTCCGGACATCAAGGGGGAAAGCTTCAAGTCGAAACACGGCTCGCGGGGAAAAGGAGAACAACGGGAGGTTTACAAGCACATTTTTATAATTGACAATGATGAGTTTTACTCGTAACCTCTTTGAAAACATGATGCTTTCATACCATCTTTAATGTTTAGCCGGATGACTAGGCTTATGAGTCGTGAGATAACCATGTATGTCAAACAAAGCCAGCATTCTGTCGTTTTGTTGTTTTGGAGCTTTTTCGTAGAATGTCGCGGCAATCTGCGTTGGGTATTTGGAACACTGATAGTCGACCATGTCTGGAATTGCTTCCTGACATCTTGCCTTCTTTTCTGTTTTAAGCAGGTTACTGCAGATAAAGTGAATGATGCAGCCTGCACACATTCTAGGAGAACAACAACAAAAGTATCTTTATCCCAGCCCTTTGTGGGTAATGGTTTTCCGGATTTAGTTACCGCCTTAGACTCTGAGAAAGCAGCTCATGAATTTCTTCAACAACCACCTGTCAGGGCAGTTGATGACCATCTTATCGAGTTTTCAGAGGCTATGAGAAGTAAGATGATATTATCTTTGCAGTCGACTTAATGGAGCTATCTTCCAGTTTACACTTCCTGACATGGAAAAAAAATCAAGCTGAACAAGAAATGTAGGGAAAATGTCATTATGTATGAGAAAATAGGAAAGTGCAGATAGATCACATAGTTGGGACGTGAGACTGTGAAAAGAAGTTTAAAGGCTGAACATAATACTACATGAAGCGAGTTTCTAATTTAGCAAGTTGGCTAAATCTTCACATGTCAAGAACTATGTGCAATATAGTTATTATCGCTTTTGTTCCAGTTGGACTTTATCTTCTTTCTAATCCTGTATCATCAACATGCTAATAGAGTAACTGTTAATAAGCTTATTTGATGGTTGCAGTTATGGGAAAGGAAGTAGCGACATGGATTGATAACAAAGAACATGCAAGATTCCAAACTATTTAAAATTAGTATTTTGCAATATACCGTATGATGTAAATTTCCATTTATATATTTGAAGTTTTAAACATTATCCACTTTCTGTGTTCTCTGCCTGTCGTTATTTCCCCAGTTAATTAAGGGTTTTCCATATTCTAGGCTCGGATTAATTGCTAATGACGTACTTTTTTGCACCCTTTTTCCAACAAAATCTTGAAATAGGCGACGGAAAGAAGATGCAATATATTCTGTAGAGGAAACCTATAAAGGCAGTTAGAGGTTATGAAACCTTATATAAAGCTGGAGTTTAAGCACATGTAATCATTGAGTAACAGAGTTTGCCTGGATTAATAAGAGTTATAGAGTAGAGAATCCTATGTATTTTTAGGCATAAAGTAAAACGATGTCTTGTGCTTGCATATATTGGTTTGATATAATTAATTTCTGAAATGCTTGTGCGTTGGTCGCTTTAGTTTTTTCCTTTTCCTGAAATGAGAAATCTTTTGTGTATATAATGCAATACGTGCAAGTTCATCCGGTGTTTAAAATATTTATACTCTGTCTAGAGTTAGTTTTAGTACCAATTTATTACTCATATCGTAATCTGCATCCTCATCAGCTGTGGCAAAGGCGTTGAGGCGAGTTGCAGAAGGAAAAGCTGCAGCTCAAGAAGAAGCAGCTGAGTGGAAACGCAAATACGAATTGGAGAGAGCTCACAATCTGCGTCTTAATCATATAGGTGACCAATTGATATGTTTAATTTTGATATAGCTTTTACTACCTACTTTTACAAATAGTGAAAAAAATATATGCCTTCTTAAATATTTTATTTCTTTAAATCTATTCACTGCACCTATAGATTATTAGTATGCTTAAATATGCTATGTATGTTTTTATCAATTTCGTTGGTGAGTGTCTTATTAATGCGCCTTCTTAAACCTTGCCATTTATCCTTTCTCTTTTCATTTTTTAAGCTGTAACGTTATCTAATGTTCTTAATTTCTCGTGACACAAATTTTACTTTACAGTGCACATAAACATACGCTACCTGACAACTTTTATTAATCAGGTGCATTAATAATGCAATTATTTGCTCCTTTATTGCAGCACCAGTAGCTGAGGTTTGTCACTGCACTTCCGACAATGATAAGTGTGTGAACCAATTGGATCAATCCATGGTACCAAATCCTGTTAGTGACCAAAGTGACAGATGTTGTGGAAAGCATGGAATTTGTTCACACGAGATTCTTGGGGATGAGGTGGCAGAGCCCATAGAACGCACATTGGCTGCAAAAAAGGTAATACAGAGCTTATCTTTTTTTCATTTTGGTTTTCTTTGTCTGTAGTTTTCCTTTGCTTCTCCCAAGATTATGTCATTTGCTTTTTAACCCCTTTTCCTTTTTCGGTGATCACTTTCATTTGCTTTGTAGCTATATTAAGTAAGCTTTTTCACTGAACCATCACCATGGCTTGCAGTATGTTGCTCGTATTGAAAATAAAATCATAGGAGAGGAATTAGATAACTGTCTTGTGTATCCTTGAACTGATATTATCTGTTTCCTCAGTACTTATTTTATTATGATAAACTCTCCTCATATCTTTCCTGGAATTCCTTATACCTTTCCTCCTCGAGAAATTTTCATTTTTTCTCTTACCAATTACACTTTCTTAGTTATGCTGTCTGTTTACAGTATGATTCACATTTAGGTCAGAAAAGCTTCAATATTTAGCAGTCTAAACACACTTAAGAAAACATTTTATTCCTTGTCGAATTCTCAGCTTACACCATATACCACTTGTTCTGGTCCAAGACACTTAATTGCCATTTTGTCACTAGTAACAAATCTAGGCATTGTTGGTGTCAGGCATCATTAAGCCGTGGACAGATGGGTTAGATTGGCCCAGACTGGTTTAAGGAAGCTGAACTTCCCACTGGATGAATTCATTCTGTAGGGCTGCAATTACAATCTTTTTTTTTTCTTATTGTATGTGTTGGTTCAATTTTTGTCTTCATCAGAAATAATACTATTTTTTCTCCATAAATATTAGTTTTCTTCTTTATGCTACAGGCGTCATTTAGGCTTGCTTGGGGATGCAATGGTGAGAAAAGTGGTCAGCACAAGCATGAAATTGTTTCCTTTGAAAAAGGGAACATAACCACTGCTGAACGCAGCAGTAAGCAGGTTGGTGCACTTTGGCATTTCGATTTGTTTAACTTACAAATCTTGCTACTGACTATTTGTTTAATACCGTGACTTGGTAGAACTGGATTTTGATTATACCTGATATTTTTGTCATTTCCCGCGTAGTCGGCCTAGTTAAAACTCCTATTTTATCTTCAGATTTTACTGAAGTGGGAATCCCAGCCAAAGAATGTGCTTATATTGACCAAACCAAATTCAAAATCTGTTCGTGCTCTCTGTGCTGATATGGTCAGGTGTGCTCCTTAAAGTAGCTACTGATATTGTCTCCTACAATTTTTAGTTCCTTGTAATTCTTTGATTGTAGCATGAAGAGATTGGGAGAGAACTTTGAGATGAATATTTAGTTCTACGAGAAAATCATAAAAATTTGAGAATAACAACGTCCCCCACCCCCACCCCCACCCCGCCCAAAAAAAAAAAGGAAAAAAAGAAAAAAAAAATAAAATAAAAAAGAGTTTAAAAGCAGTATGTCTGAAAAATGTATAACTACGTCCAACTGTCTTCTTTGAAAGGCTACATGGAATTGCAGCAATATGCTTTATATTCTTCAGTATGAAACTTCATGGGTTGCACTTGAGCCTTTTAATGGAAAGGAGAAAAAATTAATAAAAAGAAAAGAGAAAAAAAGAGGAGGAAAGACTTTCTCTTTGACTAATCTATGGGAATGCAATCCCATTTTAGATCTTTGGCTTGCCATCCATTAGAGATGAATTAGGTTATTTCTTACAAAAATCATATAACTTCACCTCTTACCTCTATGTCTAGACGTTTTCCTAGTCCAAGGGAATTTGCAGGCTTTTCCCTTGGTTGCATTACCTTAGAAGTTAGAACCTATGACCATGTAGAGAAAGGCAGATCTACCTAGTCACTGACTGGCCACCTTAGTTTCATGGCATTACCTAATACAGCGTAGTTGCTAACTTGCTAGGATTGGGTGCCAAACCATGGAGGATTACCATTAAGTTGATAGTAGGTGCTAAACACACGTCGTTTTTTGTTTTAAAAATTCTAGGCTTTTTAACCATGATCCAGGCAACCCATATGAAGAGAGAAGTCTTAACTATGGAGCTATCTTGTTTTGCAAAACACATTCAAGTACTAGAGCATTTTATGTTACAGTATTAGTTGCTTATGTATAATAAACCCAATTTGAGAAAAAACATTATTTTACAGCAATAAATGCTTTAGTATTTGAAAATCTAATTGAAACACAGTTTTTTCCTAGATAATCTGGCTCATTATTCATACATTTGGGGAGCTGGGCCGCCTTGGCTGGTCCTTTCTGCAGGAGCCCCTTATTGTTAGTGTAGGGTTAATGGGAGGATCAGGTAAATTTGTAGTTAATCGGTTGGATTAGGACCCTCTGACATTCAAAATAACCCTTTCCTCTTAGAGTTGCTACCTTACTGGAACTCCTTACCTATCCCTTAACAAATTTATGCATGTATGCGTATAGGTTTCACTGTAAGCAATTTGACTCTAGTTCATTATCCATTCTAATCATGGTGAGTTACCTGGGTACTTCTAATATGAACCTCTACCCGTACGCAATTATGCAATGCATATATTTATTCAGAACAGTACACAATTATGCATATATTTATTCAGACCAGTACATAATTATGCAATGCATATATTTATTCAGACCCGTACTTCTTGGAAACTCCTTATATATATATATATGCATATATTTATTCAGACCTGTACACAATTATGCAATGCATGTTTAATTTAAAACCTTTGTCATACACTTCTTGGATATATATCCTGCCACTTCATATCCATTTTTAACTTGTTGGATGAGAGTCGAATTCTTTTCAGCCATAAAAACTACAATTTAAAAGGGTCATTTACATATATAGCTCAGAACTATGGTTGCATTGCATGAGTTTTAGTCTTGTCCCCGTATTCTAACTTTTACAAATTTATCGTGTCCAGTACCTGTATCCGTACCAAGGTTATCGATAGCGGATAGCGTCGCGTAGCGGTGGGGCATCGCTAAGGCTATTTGGGGCTATTGCGGCAAAATAGCAATAAAAAACGCAAAATCAAATATCGGTCTAGTTTAGATATGTGTAAATACTAAAAGAAAATTAAAAAAATCTAGAAAATCTAAAAGTATATATTTGATGATTTAAAGAGATCCTAAACATGAATAGACAGGTAATCGTCACATAATACCAAAGACGGCTATAAGAGAAGTCAAAGAGTCATCGTCTTCGAGAAGATGAGCTAAGCAATGTGAGGACTATCCTAGGAGGACCTCACGGTGAAGGAGTGAGAGGAAGTGCTGAGTTAGGTGTCAGAGGCTATGAGAGGCGGCAGGAGCACGCTGAAAATCGCGGGAGGCGATGGAATGCAGTGGTTAAAGGTCGGGTTTAATTTAAAAAAATAAACCCTCTTTTAAATACCAGTCAAAAGGCGGATTTTGCACGCAATCGCCTGCTATTTACCATTAGGGGCGCTATTGGTTGCTTTTATGAACGGAAAGCGCATATTCCGCAATATGTCACCGCTATTGGGCGATATCTAGCAGGAAGGGACCGCTAACGCTATTAGCGGCGCTATTACGGGACTATTTACCGCTATTTATAACAGTGATCTGTACCTGTGCAACTTCGGTGGTAACTCTTTACACCGAAGAACTTAACATTCCTAATATCACGACTATTTGTTAGAAGCTTATTGCATTCTATGACATCAGCATTTAGCATCTTCCCATGAACAAGCGGAATTCAGTAAGTTCCCATAAACATGCTGTCACTTATTTATTGGGAGAAAAAGGATGGTTATATAAGAATTACCCTAGTTTATGAGTTGTTGTCAGTTTAATGTCACTTTTTACATGTTGGTGCTTGATTCCTGGCCAATGGAAAGCAAGCGGGAGCCCCTTAGCAAAAATATGACTTGTGAGGATGTAGGTAGATGTATGTTTCATTCTCAAATTTAAGCTCATGGAACGAAGGACCCAAGCCTTCAGATTCTCATCGACAAGGAGATAATATGATAAGACTTGCTATAAGGAGTTGCATTCGGCTCTTAGGCATCAAATATGAGAAAAGTTGGAATCATATTCCCCTAGAATTTATATGAAACGAGAAAATTGTTAAAAAAAACTTTAAACAGATAGATGTGTGATTCCAGTTTTATCAGCATCTGCTGCAAGGATCCATACAATTTCACTTCTCTCAACAATCATGATGGTGAATGAAATTAAAATATTATCTTAGAACAACATGCAAAGGGGCACACATCTAAGATAGGAGAAAAAAACCCTGATTGCAAGTAATATTGTCACACTGCAGAGCAAAATCTAAGATGCCTTTGTGCAAAAATTTCTAAGATTAAAGTCTATTCAAATTGTTTTGGCGTCACTTTTGCTTTTTGAGGTATTATTTCTTGGCTTCATATGTTTTTCTTGTAGTGTCTGTCTCCTGATTAGAACTGAAGTTCACAAATCTTCTACTTGAGTTTAATTCATCCTTTTCATTTTATCCAGGTGGCTGAAAGAAGAAAGGAGCATGAATGTTTTTGTTGAGCCCAGAGTGAAGATTGAACTTGTCACAGAAGCGTTGGATTACAACTTTGTTCAGACGTGGGAAGATGGTAAGTTTTACAACTTTTGTTGTACTTTTTTGCATATGGCAAAACAAGTATTGTATGATTTCTCCAGGTTCCATACAGATATTGAAATTTTGACATTTTGTATGCATGCTAGTGTCTAAGATACGGTTTGGGAAAGCATTCATCTTTTAATATTAACATTCAAATTGCCGTCAATATTTATAAGTCAGTGAAGTTGAAAAAGCACAAACTGAGAAGAAAAAGTTACCAACTTTTAAAGAATAATCCGTGGAGCAAATATAGCAAATAAATTCGATTGTTTGGTACCCTTTGGGTATTTAATAAAAGCACACATAACTACATTAGTCTAATTTTTCAAGAGCTTCCCAATGGTATAACATGCATCATTCTGGGAGCTTTGGCCTATTATCTTGCATCGCACCCTCCAATGGACCTTGTGCAGCTGTGCTTTCTGACTAGAAATCATTAAGATGCTCATTTCATGAGCTTACATACTACAAAGATGAAATGTTTATGGTCCACATGGTTCCATATACTGGAGGTACCTCCTATGTAGTAAATGCTATCTAAATGAAATCGAGCATTCTCTCTAAGGAGCCTTACAGCATAATGCACTGTACTGGAGATCTATGAAAGCTCAATAACGATACCCACTGCCGTGGCTTCCTGATGTCTGAGCTTTAACAGCTTTGATTGTGAGGGATTGTTGGATACTGTATTTGTTGGCACTGAAGCCGTATGGAGGGAGGGAAAAAATCCTGAAAGTTCATGCTTGTATTATAACATCATCTTTACTTCTTCAGAAAGAGGATCACAAATGGC
>BQKN01000335.1:51595-110426 GCA_022839385.1 Asparagus kiusianus
TATTATAACATCATCTTTACTTCTTCAGAAAGAGGATCACAAATGGCATGCCTTTTTTTCTATTTTATAAGGGTATCTCATCTGAGGCTGATCTTTGGGACCTCAATATTAATAGGATGCATGGAAAAGGACCTAAAGTTTTACCACATGTAACCCTCTCCTGTTCGGATGACCGTTAAATACATAATCAACCATTAGATACATATTCCTAATTTAGAATTTTGAGCCTTGAGAAGTTATTACAAGATAGAGGCACCTAAGTAAATCAGAGACTCTTGAAGTCACCTAATATATGCCAGGTCCTACTCCCTTATAATTATTTCCTTGTCTTTCATATCCACTGTAAATGTTCAGTCAAGATAGATCCACAAAATATCTTGATGCACATGACATGTTCCACAGAAGCATACCATTCAGGCTAGATTCATTTTTAGAGATTGAGGCTTCTTTTAGGAGCAACCAAAATTATGTTTGGGCAACTTAAATATTTATTGTTCTCTCTTTGTTTCAAACCATTGCAAGACAAGTAGTTTCTCTTATCTTGATATCCTAGACACTTGAACTCGGTGTAATAATTTAACAAAATGTTTTTTGAGACTTAGTTTTGCTGACACCAAAATTCCGTTGATATGCAAGCAGTTTGCGCTAAATCTCTAATTAAACCCCGAGTCAACCCTTTTCTGCTGATAATGACCAATATTCTATAAAGTAACCAATTTAATATTCTGAACAGTCTAATTCTGGCAAAGTTCCCCGTCCTTATAGGAGGAGATAGCATTTATTATAGGAACCATGACTATATGTTCTTCCATGATTCTGTTCTTTTATAGATGACAATCTAGCAATCTACTCACTCTCAAATTATTAGCTCATGTATTCTACTATCTTCTACTGATTAACAGTATGTTGTAGATGACGAAATAAGGCTTCTGCATACAAAAGTTGATCTTGTCATAACTCTTGGTGGAGATGGAACTGTTCTTTGGGTAAGTATTTTCAGTTTGCTAAAATTCTCAGTTTAACCTGTCTATGATAAGCTCTCTCTCTCTCTCTCTCTCTCTCTCTCTCTCTCTCTCTCTCTCTCATCTTAATATTCTTTATGTAACTTGGTTTAAGGAACTTACGGTTGTGATATGTATACTTGGTTTAAGGAACTTACGGTTGTGATATATATACAAAACACACCATGTTCTTTAGATATCTAACTTTTGGGTTCTATATACGTCACTTGTCCCACAGACTTCTAACCTAACTTATACATTTGCAAGGGCTCTTAACCAGTAATGGGATTTACGGTTAATTACTAGTAATAAAGCTCCGTGAAACTCGGACGCAATTTTTTAACTGGGGATGTAACTTGAAACTGAGGGCCTGTTTGGCAACTTGCCTGCTAACCGGGTCTGGTTTATCAAGTTAACTAGATTAAGGACTTAAAATTGTGTTTGAAAAAAACTTATTTTAGCTCAACCATGGCTTTCAACGCTTTTCATGGTCTTCCTGGCTACGAATACAAGCTGGATATTGGTGGCCAAGTAATTTGCCCATATCTTGGAGCCACTTTATTGTTGTTTAGTGTAGCTGAGTCAAATGTTATGATCTGGTAAACTAACATCGTTTAAGACTATTCAGGCCTATAATATGTAGTTTTCTCTGAACTCTATCACTGGCAAGTACTAATTTTTAGAAATGCTATGTGATTGATGTGTCCAGGGTTGACACGTGTGTAATACTTGTTTAATATACGGGTGTCAGCTCACGTAATCCTTGCTTATTTTTTCCCCTGCTGCTGTTCTGGGGGCGTGACAGTAGAGTGCACAAGATTGGACTAGATTTTTAGTTCAAGAAAAGAGGCCCTTATCTAGGATATCTTTGAACCACCCCAACATTGTTAAATCCCAATCCAGTTAAGGCTTTAACCGGATTAGCGTGAAGTTGCCAAACACACCCTGAAATTTTGGCTGTATCTAAAACCCACACATCGGATTTATTGAATTCGTATGTCACTCATCGGGTAGGCATTTCAGATGAATAAGAAATAGTTTTAAAGATAAGAAAATAAACCTACTTTCGATTTCGGTTTCTAGAAACATACCTTCAGTATTTCTTCCACTAAAGCACACAAATGAACATCTCTAACATTGCCTACTGGTGTATGGATTTGTGAGGTTTTTCTTTGTATGCATGGCAAGATCCTTGAGAGAGATTCTTCCAACTTTGAAGCTTAAACCTTATATTTTCCTTATAATTATTGGAATTTCTAAATTTAGAACCATTAATATTCATTTTAGAGTTTGAAGTTTAAACATATGAGACATATTTTGATTACTTTAAAACATAAAAAGTACAGAAACCATGAATTAAATTTCCACACTTCAGAAAACCAAGTCTTCTTACTATAAGCATAGACTTTCATGTGCTCTGCTAAAAGGTCATTGATGTTGAACTTTCATGTGCTTTAGTGATGCATTGCTGCATTTTTAATACACAATTGCATGATTATAATTTTTGACTTGTCATGTTCAACTTATTAGCTTGTGTTTTTCATTAGCTAAATATGTCTTCCCTCTGTGTGTATGCTAGTCGTGTTTGGTCTTAATGTTGCACTGTCATTTGAAGGTTTAATTAGTAGTTCAGGTTAACGGCATTCACAGTAGCATCATGCTTCTGAAGAATGTCCTTGATACAAACTCCCGTTGTAGATTACCTTGTTGTTTCTTTTTTTTTTTTAATAAAAAATTTTAAATTTTTTTTATCTACAGGCTGCATCTATGTTCAAAGGACCAGTCCCTCCTGTTATCTCATTTTCCTTGGGATCGTTGGGATTTATGACCCCTTTCCGTATCCTCTCATTTATATATTCTATTGCTCTGAAAACTTATTTAGTTGATTTTGTTTTTCATCTAAAGCAATATTGTTCCTGCATAACTATTTCTTGTTTATGTGGGGGAAGTTCAGTTCTGTTTGTTAATAGATGTACATGTCATATTTACATGATGAAGTACATGCTGCAGTGTTTTCCACTTACGACTGCAATCTACTTTTATTGTCTGCACATGCTTTGAGTGAAATTATTGATAGACAGGCCTTATGTCACGTGTATTGTACCTTATAACCCACTCTCTGTCTCTTTCCGTATTTTAATTAGTCACAATGAAATTGAAAACATTTGTGCATGTTTGTCTAAATTTTGTCAAAGACACGAGTCTATCATGTTTTTCAGAACCTTGATATAATCTTTCCTATTTGTTAGCATTCCCTAATTTCGAGTGTTCAATCCGAATTACAGATAGATGTGGGGTTCCCGTGTTTTCTGGTAATGTAGGCTTAAACTTTCCTTTAGTCAGCAAGCATATCTCTTTACTTGCCCACTTCATTTAATCGAGTGATGCTATTGCGTTCTTTCTGAAATGGTGTTGAGAAGAATAATTTGGGGATAGTTCTATCTTCTACATTGTTAGTAAGTGAATCATGGGGTAATTCCTTAAAATCCATAATTAGTTGTTATCTGTAAAGTGCATGTTCATAAAATAATTAAATGCGAAAGGTCACTGACGGGAATATCAGTAGAACAAGATGAAATATGTTAATCTTCAAATTGTAATATATGTTGGGTTTTTTTTTGTCTAGTGAGGACAGTTGATCCGTGTTCAACTGACAGTTTGAGCCTGTCGTTGGTACTTGCTTTCAAATCTCAATTCAAAACACAAGCTCATATTTAGACTTCTCTTCCTTATCAATTGGCTTACTTAGATGTCAAATTCTATGTTCTTATTGAAGTTTTACCCTCTCGTTCTTTAGGTAAATTATAAATTTTCATTTGTACGAGGCTGTTGAAGGATTCTTTTAATGTCATAGAATATGGTAGTTGTTCCGGTTTATAAATTTTGTAGTGATCTTTAATGGCTATCAGATAGTGAACATTATCGGGACTCCTTAGATTCGATATTCAAGGGACCTATTAGCATTACTTTGCGTAATCGTCTGCAATGCCATGTTATTCGAGATGCAGCTAAGAATGAACTGGAGACTGAGGATCCCATTCTAGTCCTAAATGAAGTAACTATAGACCGTGGAATATCATCGTACCTCACTTATCTGGAGTGCTATTGTGATAACTCCTTTGTCACATGTGTACAAGGAGATGGATTGATTTTATCAACAACTTCCGGAAGCACAGCATACTCACTGGCAGCTGGAGGATCAATGGTTCATCCACAGGCATGTTTCCATCTCTTATCGATTTCTGGAAATCATGTTTGTTTTATTTTCTTTTACCGAACAATTAAATCATTAGGAAGAGTTATTACGTCTTGATTACTTATACAGGCATATACAATTAATACATAGATCCATCTGTCAAAATGGTTGCTTCTTGGAAAATGGAAAGAAATTCCTACGGGATAACACAAACTAGCGTCATATCGTTCTGAGCTGAATTCCTGGGCTTACCAAGCCTGTATAACCCATGTTATTTTGTATGGCATCCTTTTCTAATCTCAAGCAGTGGGGTAATGTACTAAATTACATTATCTCCTATATAATACAAACTATTCACTCTCGATGTTCATAATATATGTAATTACATTATCTCCTATATAATACGAAATATTCACTCTTGATGTTCCTAAGATTCTATTCAATACGATGTTCACACTTTTTAAGTCCAAACAATAAAGTGATCGTACTGTAGACCAGGAAGAAAGTTACTTAGTTATGGCTGTTCAATGTTTGTTGTGATGAAAACCAAATGTTGACCAAGATGCTGAGGCTTTTGTGTTTTTGTTGTCTAGTTCAGTTGGTAATATTTATGCCTTCCATTTAATTAACTGGGAGAATCAATTGAAGTCCTGCGTATTGATTGAAACAGCAAGATGCCTTGCTAAAATTTCACAATGCAAAGTTAAATACCATCCAGACCATGCATCTAAGACCCATCACGTTGCAGGTTCCCGGGATCCTCTTCACACCAATTTGCCCACACTCTCTATCATTCCGACCTCTGATACTGCCAGAGTACGTGACAATTAGGGTTCAAGTGCCATTCAACAGCAGAGGACAGGCATGGGCATCATTTGATGGCAAAGACAGAAAACAATTGGCTCCGGGCGACGCTCTCATCTGCAGCATTGCACCGTGGCCGGTGCCCACTGCTTGCCAAGTCGACTCCACCAACGACTTCCTTCGAAGCATCCACGAAGGCCTCCATTGGAATTTGAGGAAAAGCCAGTCTTTTGATGGTCCCCGTGATTAGTAAACTGAGAGGAATGTAGAAAATCATATCTGGAGGCAGGATGATTTGACACGTGTCCCTTGCTACGCTCGGCTAGCTGGTGGGTTGCTTGCTTCTGTACGTAATGAATGTTGTTGTAAAAGAAAACCAATAGATGTATAGCATGCAAAGAAGTAGTTACTGATCAAGCAAGCAGAGTGTGAGAGATCGCTATCATTATTATTATGAACTCTTAAGATGCTACTAAAAGGAATGAGTTAAAAAGCTTCCGTACGAATGTTTGTAGGCTTACTTGTGTGTGGTTTTTGACGAAAGGGTAAACCGAAATTCCTTCTTAGAGCAAAATATAACCTTAGAACACTTTTTAATGCTGCGGTAGATTTCGAACGTCAGCAAGCAATTTCGCGCTACAGTAAAACTTTGAAGCTTAATAGCACTCTTCATTCTACCGTATTTTCGGCTGAAGTTGCATCTTATTATAATTGGTTGTTTCAAACTTAATAGTGTAAAAATTTGTCAATTGTCAACTTTACTACTTGTGGTGGTGGTTGTGTCTTGTTATTTAGTTGCTTCAAAACCTGGTAAGAGTGAAAAATAGAATAAAATTAACGACGCAAGACCAATCCTAATTGAATGTACAAACCAAAACACTCAACAAGCGGATTGATACTAGTGAGTTCGGAACGGAGGGATTCTGTTCAAATTACGTACCAAGGTTCGACGGAAATAGGCAGCGATTTTATTTCTCCGGAGATCTAGGAGAGAGCTGTTATCATTCCCACTTTTAATTAAAAAAAAGGGAAAAGTGTCAAGGCCCTAAAAGTACTAACTTCATGTGTTGCAGCCCCTTCACTTTTCTTTCATGTGGCTCAGCCTCTTAAAATGTGACATTTTGTGTTGTAGCTCTCTTTTAGCATTTGTTACATGCCAATTAAGTAAAAATTCCCAAAATGTCCTTATCCCCTCTCCTCAATCCCTCAAACTCCAGCCATTTCTCAAGCTCGTCGCCCTAGCCCTCGCCCTCCTCGGCGTCGTCGCCTCCGCTCAGGCCCCCGGCACCACGCCCCATCCCAACCCCAACCCCCAAGCCCTCACCCAAAACCTCACTGAAACCCGCACCCAACCCTGCACCCACCGCGACCCCACCAATCCGCCCCCCTCCTGCCCCTCCACCATGGCCCCCCCGCAGGTGCCCTCGGCGCCGGCACCGCGGGCTCGCCTCCCTCTGGAACCCCCTCTGATCTCTGGAACCCCCTCTGATGGCTCCAGCGCCCCTGGTGTCCGATCCGTCAGTCGTGAGGAAAAATATGGTGAAGCCATGGAACTGTCTTTATCTTTCAAACTGTTGTCCGTGCACGTTGATCCCTGTGACCTATAGCATTTGTAGCTAATGGGAGAGTGTTAAGCTTCTGCATGTAACATGTTGGTTTTTTTTACTTATTCTTTTTCCCCTCCTTTCTAAAACTCTAATGCCATTCCTAGATGCTCGGATTTTGTGCTTCGCCATTTATTTCCTCCTGCTTCGGTAGTTTGTAGGTTGGCCCTCTGTTTTCTCTTCATAAAGCTCAATCTTCGTATTCCTTTCTTTCTTTTCGTTTGTTTTTATTTTTTGCCAAATGACTCAACATTCTGGGTTCTTGCAAATTTTTTTAGGTTTTGATTTTGATATATGCCTGGTATCTGGAATGTTGGATGTATTCATTAGGTTCTAGTTTTGATTTTTTTATTGAAATTAGTTTTAACTCGTGTTAGGTCTAATTAGGGTCATGTTAGCATGTTAGTTCTAACTCAGTTATTGTTAGTTCTAAATTAGAACTAACTATTTAGAACTAACAGGAACCAAGTTAGAACTAACAGGAACTGAGTTAGAACTAACATGAGTTAGAACTAACACGAATACAAAATAGAACTAACATGAACTCCAATTAGACTTAACATGAACTTTTATTAGACTTAGCATGAACTTTTATTAGACCTAACATGAACTTTTATTAGACGTAACATGAAATTAGACTTAACAAAAAATTTTATTAGACCTAACATGAAATTAGACTTAACACGAACTTTTATTAGACCTAACACAGCTAGAACTAACATGAACCGAGTTAGAACTAACACAGTTCGTGTTTAGTTCTAATACACAGCTAGAACTGTGTTAGTTCTAACTCGGTTCATGTTAGTTCTACCTGTGTTAGTTCTAACTCGGTTCATGTTAGTTCTAGCTGTGTATTAGAACTAAACACGAACCGTGTTAGTTCTAACTCGGTTCGTGTTAGTTCTAACACGAACTGTGTCAGTTCTAACTCGGTTCATGTTAGTTCTAGCTGTGTTAGATCTAATAAAAGTTCGTGTTAAGTCTAATTTCATGTTAGGTCTAATACAAGGACTGAGTTAAAAGCCTGACTTAAGATTCTAGACTTCTCATGCATATAATCATCAAAGTAGCCTCATTACAATTAAATAGTTAACATTGCGCGGGAAATTTAAGAAGTTATATCTTAAAGATCGAAACTGCTTTCACAAACCACAACATAGCACTGTTGTTACCACTTCTCTTGAACAATATGATGGCGGACTCCTCACAAATTATGGTCATGGTCAAGCATGAGTATAGGCAAAGAATGAGAACTCCAGAGCAAAACTTATGGTAGCAAAAAAACCATGATTCTACACAAATAACTAAAAATGTTTGTGGCAGAACAAATAATATGAGCAACTCAAAATAAACCACTGAACATTAGTCGCAATCTCTTTGGAGCATGATACTCCTTTTATTTTCTTTTTGACTCTCTTTATAAACACAACAAATAATGGGCTACACTAGAAATATTTTAACTAGATAACAAATGGTGGGAGCAAAATCCATGGGATTATAATACTAGCATTCACAACCTGATGATGACCTTTGCTGCTTCCCACTAGCTATATCTATGGTGTCTGGAAGGTATCCGTACCATTAAATAAAGGAAGCTAATAAACATCGCATGTAAAGAGGAACAAACTATAAACACAGGTGCTTAAAATAACTAAGAGATATAGTTGACTTTTCCAAGACACTAAATATCAAAGTATCCAAAAAAAAGATTCTACGGAGAACCCTCTATAGACAGAGGATAATATGAACCGAGTTAGAACTAACACAGTTCGTGTTTAGTTCTAATAAACTAACATAAACCGAGTTAGAACTAACACAAACCGAGTTAAAACTAATACAGTTCATGTTAGGTCTAATACATAAAATTAGACCTAACATGAACCGAGTTAGAACTAACACAGTTCGTGTTAGAACTAACATGAACCGAGTTAGAACTAACATAGTTCGTGTTAGGTCTAATACATGAATTAGAACTAACACGAATTGTGTTAGTTCTAACTTGGTTCATGTTAGTTCTAACACGAACAATGTTAGTTTTAACTGTGTTAGGTCTAATGAAAGTTCGTGTTAAGTCTAATTTCATGTATTAGACCTACAAAAAAAATTCAAACAAACCCATCACAAAATCTCCCTATAAAAATCAAAACCCAGACAAAAAAATCATCAAGAAACCCCCAAAAAAATCCACCTTTCGAGCAACCATTTTAAGATTATTATCCTGAAACAGGGACATGATCTGATTGGAAACTCTAAGCTCTCTTTTTGGCATGTCCTTAAGATCAGTGACTTGAATAGTAGAATTAACGCCTCCAGGCTTTAGCTGCAACAACTTGACTCCCCTCTCCATTAGTTGCACCTCCACCTCAAAATATTTTTCAATTTCTCGTTATTCCCGAAAACTTTACTGTACATCTCTCTGTCTTTGAAAACCCCATAGGCATTGTAGCAAACAAGATGCCCATCTCTATCCCAGACGTGCATGTAAGCCACAACCCCCTCTAGCTCCTTGAACCCAAGCTCCTTGTCAATGATTTCGCTGCCGAACTCGTGCCGCCACTCGGTGCACTTTAGCAGCATGGCGTGGGCGTGCGCCACGTTGAAGTCGCTGGCCCGGAGGATCTTTTAGGGGGGGTTGGTGGGGCCGCGGTAGGTGTAGGGGTAGGTGCGGGTTTCAGTGAGGGTTTGGATGGGGGTGGCGCCGGGGGCCTGGGCGGAGGCGACGACGACGAGGAGGGCGAGAGCTAGGACGACAAGCTTGAGAAAGCTCTTGGTTTGAGAGAGAGAGAGAGAGAGAGAGAGAGAGAGAGAGAGAGGACTAGGGTTTGAGGGATTGAGGAGAAGGGATAAGTACATTTTGAGGATTTTCACTTATCCATTTGGTTCCAATTTTTTTTGGTGAATCCCTGACACAACCCCTGTTTTCTGTCAGAAATCACCCCAAAACGCCATTTTTTGGGGCGATTTGGGGTGAAACCTGCCACAGATGGGACACTGTGGCAGGCTTTCCCCTGTTTTCACCCTAAAAAAATCGCTACCAAACAGCCTATTACTTGGCATGTAATAAATGCTAAAAGAAAGCTACAGTACAAGATGTCACATTTTAAGAGGCTGAACCAACATGGGGGGAAGTGAAGGAGTTGCAGCACATGAAGTTAGTGTCTTTGAGCCCTTCACACATTTTTTTTCCTAAAAAAATGAAAATGAAACTGGAAAAAAAAAAAAATAGAAAAAGGAGGGGGGAGTCGGGAATAGATAGATGACGATGACGGTGATAGGGTGATATAATAAGAGACGACAACTCCCCTCCGCCAATTAAAGAGATAACTCCTTTCGGGTGTTTTTTGTTGTTTTGTTTGTTTTATGGTCGGAGGAGCCAACGAGTGCGAGAGAGAGAGAGAGAGAGAGAGAGAGAGGATAAGTGAGCAGTACTTCAATGGCGGTAATTAGGGCGATGGGGATGGCGGCTGTTTCCATGGCGCCCTCCTCCGCCGTTCCAAATCAACGTTCTCCTCCTCCTCCTTTCCTCTTCGGGAGGAGGAACTCCTCGGCCTCCTTCTCGCCGTCTCGCCGCCCTCTCCGCCTTCGTCGCCGTCCTCCCCCCTCTGTTTCAACTGCTGATGAAGAGGCGGCGGCCTCGGCCACGGAGGCCTCTTCTCCTTCTCCTTCTTCTGCTGCAGGTGGTTCGAATCTCTTCTCGGCTTTATCTATCTCTTTGTTTAATGGAAATTGATCCTGTTCTCGAGGGAGCTTCCGCCTTGTCTTTTGATCCCTACATCGATTTTAGATCTCCGAAGCCAAGCGGCATAACTAAACATAAAAGATTTTGTGGTCTGAAACCCTAGTGTTGTGATTTCCATCCTCTCATCGCCCATACCTAAATATAAAAGATTTTATCCATAACAGGCTTCTTTGCTAAATGAGTCAGTTACTTGTCAAAACTAGTCGTACATACTCTCTACCGTTGTCCCTAGTGCATCCTTGGCTTATTTTTTTTCCCCAGCCAACATCTTCATAAATATAAGAACAGTAATTTGACTTCAGTGGGATTGGTTTTCGCAATGATGCCGGCCTAGCGGTCATTCTCTGCAAGCCAAATATCCAACTGTGTGCTTGTCTGTTCCCTCTTATTCCTAATTTGAATCGTAGATTTATGCAAAGGAAATTGATCTTCGAAACGTAACTGAGATGATCTATGACCAGTTATGTGTGTGTTTACGTGCGTGCGCTGAAACCCATCATCAGATTATTTTACGGTTACAATACTGAGTTGTTTCCCTTTATTTGTTCTGGATTACACTTGTTCTTATACCGCTATTTGATCTTATCGTTTCTAATATTCCTGTGGTGAAGATATCGTATATGATTTCACTATCTAAATGACTGCTAAAAAATTGTTTTGGTGGTGCCCACTACTGAGGGAGATCTCTTGAGGGCAACCATAGGTTTGTACATACGATGAAGTTAGATGGCTACATCCATTAATAGTGTGCACATTGACACAATGCAAACCATTTTTTCAAATGTATATTTGAATTGAGATCCTGGAATGCGTATATCTGAAATCCATGGATGGAGATGTTTGAAGATGGCCTTGTAACTTTTTGGTTTGCGTTCGAGTAACTATATGTCGGGGTGTGTGCGTTTGGTCCTTATCAATTGCCTATCTTGGATTCGGATATAGTATTAAGAATAATCACAACCTCTGATTGTGGTTCCACTTCAAAATTTGCATGCTATGCTCACCTCAATATTTAACCTGTTCTCCAGTGGTTAATTGAATTGAAAGCCTGATATCCTCTGTTATACCCATAGTAATTTCCTTCTCGAGATGTATTAATATTGTTGCTTTACATATTATATGTACTTTACAAAAAAGGCAAATCTACGTAATTGAGAAAATAATAATAGTTCCACATTGTCGTAACACATGCCAAAAGAAGGCATATTTTATTGTTCTCCTGTTTCACGATTCGGCATAATGTTTATACTTCCTATATTTTGTAGCTATGAGCATTTGGTGCTGGTAGTGAGTTAGATTTTGTTATTATAAGTTTTTGTTCCTTCATCGATATTCCTTTCTGCTCTCATTTATCTTGTGCATATGTGTTCTTTTCTTCATGGAAATATTAGAGACTTTTGCTTCTTGGACGTCGCATTAGCATCTTTTGCAGTCATTAGTGGGTCTTGTGCACTTTTTTCTTCCCTTGATCGTATCGCAGGTTAATGTAAACATTTGGTACTTGTTATTTTTGATCGATTATGTATGTCAATTTTAAGGATTATTGAGATTTAACCATGTAAACATTTATGTTTGTCAGGTATCTTTAAAGTTGCTTTATGGGCAGAATGTTGGGCAATTGAAAAACAACATGTTCAAAAAATGAGTGTAGCAGAAATGAGAATGTTGTGATGGTCTTGTGGGTATACATTAAAAGATAGGATAAGAAATGAATGCATCCGTAGTCAATTAGAGGTTGTGCCTATTAAGGATAAAATGAGAGAGAATAGATTAAGATGATTACAAAGGAGACCCCGTAGTGCACCGATTAGGAAAATTGATAATATTAGAATTAATGGGGTTAGGAGATCTAGAGGCCGACCTAGAATTACTTGTTCAGAAGCAATTAAGAAGGATATGATTAAGACTAACGTAACGGAGGAAATGACCCGCAACAAAATGGAATGGAAAAATAGTATTCATGTAGCCCACCCAAAACATTTGGGATAAAGGCTTGGTTGTTGTTGTTGTTGTAGGTATCTTTAAAGTATTAGAAGGCATCTTCCTTATGATAAATTGAACTAGAAATGTTATTTATATGTAGAGTTGATAGTTGAACACTTCTTGCAGGTTCTTATGCAGGAGTCGAGAATTTAGTTATCATAGGCTCTGGCCCAGCTGGATACACAGCTGCAATTTATGCGGCACGTGCAAATTTGAAGCCTCTAGTGTTTGAAGGGTATCAAATAGGTGGTGTTCCAGGAGGACAGTTGATGACTACAACTGAAGTTGAAAATTTTCCTGGGTTTCCTGATGGAATAACTGGTCCTGATTTGATGGATAGGTATACACCATATATGGTTTATCCAGTTAAACATTTTCTTTCTTGTGGTTGATATATTACTGTTATAAGCAGCCTATAGATTGTACGGTGGTCCTTCCATACCGATGTGCTAACTGTCTCATTGTCATTTCATTATTAGGATGCGGCGGCAAGCTGAAAGGTGGGGTGCAGAACTTTTTCAAGAGGACGTTGAATCAATTGATGTGGGGAATCACCCATTTACTATCAGGAGCAGTGAAAGAGAGGTGAATGCTATTTTCTAAGCATATTTCTCCATAATTATTTAGACTTCTCTTTGGAGATTTGTAACTGCAAGCGTCATTATTTGGGCACTCAGCTGACCAAATCAGTAAGTCCAATAGGCAATATGTGGGTAATGCATGTTTTTGTTGTCATTTTCTCCGTTTAATAGAATATGAATTTCATTTCTTCTCTTCTTATCCTTAAGACTCAGGTATCAAGTCATGCTTTGTTTATTGTGGAGAAACAACTAGAAATAACTGCTTTTAGGAGATCTTTCAGATAAGTAGTGGAGGGATTGCGATACGAAGCGCTAGCTACCTTACCTGATACTCACTGAGAAGAGATGAGAAAAATACATCACATGGTATGAAGATAATGATGTTCTTGGCAATCTCTCTGTTGAGATGTGCAAGTAGATGACTGGTGTGAGGGAAGGTCCATTGTGGCAGGAAGATCCCCCTCATTTGGAAAGTGTTAGTATTTGTAAATGCATTTAGATTGAAATTTTTTTTAATAAAATCTCCAATACGTCTGATGAGGCTTCAGCTTAGCAAGCATATGAAAAGGGCCTGAGGCCAACAAAAACTAGGGTGATATCTACAGATCACACTTAAAATTATATCATATTCATCTAAAGTAAGGAGGCCCAAACAAATCTTAGCAGATGTAGAGGCATTACAGGGAACAGTTTGTAGAAAGCAACAAGTGGTGCTGCAAATAGGCGAATGGAGCTTTATGATAGATTGCAAGCATTGCAGTTTAGCTGATCATAGAGTTATATGGGTAGTGAGAATCATAACGTGATCTAGTACAGAATGGTATTTACATACATGGATACATGCCTTCTGTTTCAAAGCTGAAGATAACTAGGCAGCTAGGATCCTAATTCTGGGGCCCCACTTTTGTCACCTTTGTCGATTAAATGTCATAGTCAATACTCTGCTGTTTCCTTTGTTACAGATGAGGTATTCTCATATGTTTAACAACTTTTTTTTTATTGGATGGAGTATTTTGTACTTATATGGTTACCGACATTACATTAATCCTCTTTGGAGCTTATAAGAACAATATCAATTATCTTTATTGGCGTTTCTAATTATTTCTACTATAAAAGTATCGTCATACTTTCGCTGCATGTACTGTGGTTATTGATAAACATCTACTAATATAACTAAGAAATTTAAGAACAAAGTAAAAAAAAAAGAACTCCCTTCTTTATTTGGTGTAACTACTTGAGCCGGATGAGAGGAAACCTTCACGTCCGATTTTTAAGGGGGGGATCCAATAGGAACCTATCTTAATTTTTCTTTTGCTAGGCCCATAGCGAAAAAACCGACTTTCTTACGATTACGAGGTTTATTCGAGTATGAAATCCAATCCTGGAAATATAGCATCCCACTTTTTTGTACTACCCAAGGCTTTGAGACATTTCGAAATGGGATTTAGTGGCTGTTACCAATACTTCGTTTTTGTATGCAATAGACCCAAGGAGTCACGCATAGCATTGTTGCCTATGTTATTAAGTCTCTTTTTGTGCTTGCTTTAGAAGTCATATCACATTTGACACGCCATTAGCTATGCAAAGGAAATATTGTTTTATCTCATTAAATGCATGTCTTTGATGATTCCCTTCAACATGAGCATATAAGTTAAGTCCACTCTTGCAACTTGTCCGCTTGATTTTATGATTTGTTTCTAATTTTTATAATTTGTTTATTTTAGGTGAAATGTCATACTCTGATTGTGGCTACAGGAGCTACTGCTAAAAGGCTTAGATTACCACGTGAAGATGAATTTTGGAGTAGGGGAATAAGTGCTTGTGCAATATGTGATGGGGCATCACCACTATTTAAGGGTCAAGTTCTTGCAGTTGTAGGAGGAGGTGATACAGCTACCGAGGAAGCATTGTATCTTACCAAATATGCTCGACATGTGCATCTTCTTGTTCGGAGAAATCAACTGCGAGCATCAAAAGCTATGCAGGACAGGTGACTAGATGTAAACTTTGTCATTTCTTCTCACTATTAGTTGCAATACATAACCAAAATATGCTGCTTAAAAAGATGACATACATCAGTCATAATTGCCCCGTCTTCAAAAAATTTCATGTGTTTTATTTTGCATTTCTTTTGTCCAATAGATTGAAGGTTTTTCAACTATTAGGAAGAAGCCTCTATTCAATAGTCATTCATATTAGAAAGGACTTCTGAAGAACAAGAACTTCTTGCATCATAATGAGGGACATAGTACACTAGTCCCCTATGCTTGGTTTTTATAACACAAGAAATTTTTGCATGATATTGTCAAAATATGTAATTGCGTTTGTTACGAAGTTGAATGATAATAATATTGTGTACTTGTAATGAACTATTAATCTTCGCAAAATTTTTTTATATGTGAAATGCAAGAATATCCATGAACTGTATAACAGTATTGTGGAGGGACCTAAAAGTTAACTGCAAACTGACATTCAAAAACTATTAAAATAACGGTAAATTTAAGTAAGGTTGATGTTTATGGTCATTAGAAATTTGTGACTGGTTTTTCTTGTTATGCTTTATATGTGCAGCAACAACCCCTCTTCCAGGTGGCTGAATGTTATGTAGTATGTTCTATAATGACTTTACAACATGTTTAGGCGGTGAAAAGTGGTCTCAAGCCAGAATCTGATCAGCATCTGTTGAAGTGTCGAACCTTCATTTTTGGCATCATGCCACAAAAAGATTTTATATAGTGGCATGGCATCATTATGGCATCATGAGTGTACAAGTGGTCCGTATGTAAGATTATACATTCACATCATGAAGAAAGCATAATTGTAAAAACTTAAAAAACATAAGCATGCTTTAATTTATACAATTACATAGGTAAAATGAGGGTTGTAGAAAGAGGTCCATTCAGGTCAATTGCACTGTTTTTGGAAGATATAGCATCGTATTGATTGAAAACTAGGCATATACTCTTATATTTCTTGATTGGTTAAGGTTCCTTTTCTCCCCTTGTCTAAAAGAATTGCATGTTCATATCAATCTGTCAGTACAACTTTTAATGATGGTAAAATTTCAATTTCCTGAATGTTTTTTTAACAGGTTGATTATGGCGAATGTTTCACAGAGTATTCAACAATCCGAATCTTACAGTGCACTTCAACACTGAGGCTGCGGATGTCGTCAGCAATAGCAAGGGCCAGATGTCCGGCATACTATTAAAAAGAGTTGATACTGGAGAGCAGTCGGTTCTAGAAGTGAAAGGTCTATTTTATGGTATAGGTCATACTCCAAACAGCCAGTTGCTAGAAGGTCAGGTTGAACTGGACAGCGCTGGCTATATTTTGGTGAAAGAGGGTGCTGCTAAAACTTCTGTGGAAGGTGTCTTTGCTGCTGGTGATGTTCAGGTAATTTCCATTTTTTTCCTTAGCTTTCTGTTGGCAGTATATCTCTATTCATCAGACTCCTTAAACTGCTACACTTCTGATGGTAAGTCTGATTAGTAGTGGGCAAGTATTTTTATATAGTTGCTTTGAGCTACTCCTAAATATATTGTCCATAAATTTTCAATATTTGATAATTTTGCTGCTAGGATCATGAGTGGAGGCAAGCAGTAACTGCTGCTGGATCTGGATGTATAGCTGCTTTATCTGTTGAGAGATATTTGGTGACCAATGATCTTCTTATTGAATTTCACCAGGTAATATGCTTCTAATACGCTCAATTTGTTCATGGACGTTTACCATAGTTCATCTAAAAATATATGCAGCTCCTGATCCTTTATTATATGCTTTTATTAAAAAGAGATTTAATGTTTCTTCAGCATGAGTTTGGCACTAAATTATAAGCAAATTTGCTATAATGCATGTGTTTGCGTTTATTCCTACCTACAGTAGTTTGAAGTTACACCGGCTCTTAACTGAGCAATTTTTTACATATTTGTTTTATCAACAGCCTGTACGTGAAGAGGAAAAGAAGGAACTTTCAGATAAGGACGTGCAAATGGGCTTCGACATTACACGTACGAAGCACAAGGGCCAGGTAATTATAAACATAATTAATGACTTATTGTTCTAGAAGCTGGAATCCTCTAAAATGATATGGTGTTTGTCATCTATTTGAGAGTATGATGCTGTTTATGCTGTCCATCAGATAGTTTAACTTTGAGCTTGTATATTGCAGTACGCTCTAAGGAAGTTATATCACGAAAGCCCGAGGCTAATATGTGTTCTATATACTGCACCAACATGCGGTCCATGTAGGACATTGAAACCTATACTGGGCAAGGTATTGTGCTCTTGGCCAATTATATCATTTCAAATGTTCATTGTATAGAGAGGTTTTAAACAGATAATCAGATCAATTCTGTCAAAAGTTAGATATGAACCCCCCATATACCTCCTGTATATAACCAGACAAGTATCTGTCAAAATGCACCATATTATTGATCAGTTTATACATATGCGTACTTGTCTGGTTAAAGAATATGGTAATCAATCATCAATTTCTTTTATGTGCAGGTGATAGATGAATTTGATCAGAATGTACATTTTGTTGAAATTGACATAGAGGAGGATCCCGAAATTGCAGAAGCGGCAGGAATTATGGGAACACCGTGTGTGCAGTTTTTCAAAAATAAGGAAATGATCAAGTAAGAAAAGACTCTTAGAACCATATTGCCTTGCTAATTCAACTATCTAGCATTTCTTGAATGCACGTATGATGCACACGACTTTGGGGAATTGAAAATAGAGTCTAAACGTCATCTCATTGAAGAGTTCTAGTTTATTTGGATTGGGGAAATCATAACTAGTCTACTATCAAGTATTTGATTTGAGGTCTGATCAGGTATTTGACTTGAGAATAGTTATTTGATTTGAAAATTGAATTTAGGCCTCTGGTCTATAAATACTCTTCTAATTTTCAGCTTTTATATGGAGAGATTGATTTGATTTTGATAAAATTCTATGAGTTGATTGCATGTGATTTGTATCTGGGTTTTTGAGAGTACAAATTCCTCCTCTTTTTCTGAGAGCTCGACGCCCATCTATTTAGCTGGGTAATGAAGAATAGGTTTGGAACTGGAGAACTTTGGAAAAGAATCTAAAAGCATTTCTAGGGCGATAAATTAGGGAAACACATTCTACCAAAAGAGAATCACACCCTCAGAAAAGGACACACATCTTAACAAAAAAGAATCACACCCTTAGGAAAAGAAAAGGAACAACATCTTCTAGGATTTTGTGGTTTCACACCAAGAGGTTTCTTGCACCTTCAAAAGCTAATATCTGTTAAAGTCCCTGAGGAGGGTGTCCGATCTAAATGGAAGAAAAGAACTGGTGCAGCCATGGAAAAGGCTCTGTCAGTGGTGGTGCTTTCACATCTTAATATTCATTGATTTTCATACTTATTATGCATATTATGCAGCTCATATCTTAGACTGAGGTGTCTGAAAGCGCCGTTGTAACCTGGCCTTGTGCTTTTGTTGTGTGCAGGTCTGTGTCTGGTGTTAAAATGAAGAAGGAATACAGGGAATTTATCGTGGCAAACAAATGAAAGAGAGCCTGGATGCTCAGCGGTTTTCTTTGATGTTATTTCAGATTCTATTTTTATCTTGTGAGATGCCATCTGATTTGAGCTGGCCATTTTTTCCCATTTGAGTCATTTAAAGCACGGTGCTCATGCGTCTTCATGCTCTTTTTCGTATCAAGGGAAATAAATTAATACCTCACCTTTTCATTCATGTCTGTTGAATTGTAATTCTGGATGATCCATCAAGCTTCACTCACGTTCAAAGTTGATAACTGTCACTTCTTGCAATCGTTTTTTTTTCCCAGCTCGCTTACTCAGATATCCCTACAAGATTAAGAGCCTGTGCTGGATATCTTAGTTTCTTCCCTTGCGTGTTTATGTTAAAAAGGCATTTTCTCGGTTGGCGATCAGCTGCTTATGGTTTTTAAGTTGCGTTTCTGCATGTGTCTTATCTTCCCAGTGAACGTGTGACTTGGCATACTCTCTTATTATGCTTCTCTTTTCTTTCCTTTTCCACACGATAACTAATTATTATTCTGTCAGCCAGAATCTTGGCGCTGCCTTTTCCATGAATTGCGTGCTCTTCTGGGGGGGTGTTCTTCATGTGGTTTCTGCTCCGCACGTGGATGCTGCACGCACGCTCAACTTCGCGGAGAAAACCGTGGGGTTTCAATGGAGTTGTAATTAAATATCAAATTAAAGTTTCTGCTTAGGATTATGTCCTGCGTTCTGATGTCTCGTATAAAAGCCCGTGAGATTGACGCTGTGGTATTTTTCAATTTCCTTTTCACCATCTTCCCATCGCAGTGCACGTATTGACCTGCGCATTATAACCACGTTTGATCCTCTTTTTTAATTTCCTTATTATGGTTTCGTAGGTAAAACCCTGTACTTAATAATCCTGTTAACGGTTCAATAGCCCGATCTATCATTAAGCAACCAAGAATATTGGAAAACCCGTCATCCCGGTCTGTCGCAAAAGGTCATCCATCTTTAAATAACAAATAAATTTAATGAAGAAATTTTCAAAATCGTCTTAACGGAATTTTTTTTTTTTTTAAGAAATCGATCCCATTCATTTTTAGTTATAGAAATCGATCCACTTTGAGTTAATTACGGTACTCACTTTGAGTTAATTACAATACTAATTAATCAGGGTTAGCAACCCCGACTAATTAGTACCGCAATTAACTCATCGATTTCTATAATTAAAAATGAACGGGGTTTATTTCTTTAAACAAAATTTCTGTTGAGTGGATTTTGAAAAATTCTTCAATACATTTATTGCGATCACAGCTGGCCCAAAAACAATGGGCTCTCGCCCAGGCCCATTAGCAGCCCGACAGGTTTATCTATCTTGCAGAGGAGAAGCAAAAGCCGAGCTCCCCAAAAGAGAACCGAGAGAAGCCTTATCCCCCTCCAATCACTACCCCTCACAAAACCAGAAAACAAACGAACGAAGTATCATCACACGCAGCCTCTCGCACGCTCTCTCTCAGCAATGGCCGCCGTTGCCGCCGTCGCTGCCGTCGCCGCCGTATCCTCCTCTTCTTCTCGCTCGCACCCAAAAACTAACCTATTCCGCCTCCGCTCCCACAATTTCTCCCCAGCCTCCCTCCATCTCACGATAAAACCATTCATCCCATTAACCTCCAAGAGAGTCAGCCTTCCTCCTCCTGCTGCCGTGGCCGAGGCCGAGGCCGAACTCGCTGAAGATGACACCGACGAAGGCGACGCTGCTGCTGCTGCGGTTGCTGCTGCTCCTGCGACGAAGCCCAAGAAGGGAAAGGCCGCTTTGCCCCTCAAAAGGGACAGGGTAATCCTACTTCCAAACGATTGGTGCCCTGCCCATTTGTTTAGATGCGTTTAGGTCCTGGGTTCAAATTGGGTCTTTTCCGTACAATTTCCTTTAAATTTTTACCGGCGTGATAAAAATATATATATATTTACCCCGGTTGTGTGTGTAATTTAAGTTGGAAAACGAGTCTTGAAGACAGTTCATATCGCCTTCTTCTTGAAGGCGCAAGCTAAAACTTGAGGGTCTTACAATCTTGCCTAAGTAATCGATGATGTTTCTTCCCAGTGTTGGTCGAAAAGGGGACTGATCTAATAATGTCTGATGTTGTTGGCTTCGGTGGGTGCAGACTCGATCGAAGAGGTTCTTGGAGGTACAGAAGCTGAGGGAGAGCAAGGAGGAGTATGATATCCCCACGGCCGTATCCCTTCTCAAGCAAACTGCAAGCACCAAATTTGTGGAGTCAGCAGAGGCTCATTTCAGGCTGAACATTGATCCCAAGTACAATGATCAGCAGCTGAGGGCCACAGTTCTGTCCTAATTCTGTTTCTCTTCACTTTCCTAAATTTTCAAAGCTAGAAAGAAATTCTTTTTGAGGCGAGTCGGCTTATTCTATCTTCCAACGTGCCTGTGTACATGTAGGTGAATCTGCCCAAGGGGACAGGACAGACTGTGAAAGTGGCCGTTCTTACTCAAGGTGTGTAATCAGATGTGATCAGCCTTACGAACCTAACTTAATTCAGCTTCTAGTTGAAACCGAGCCGTATACAGTGTGATGCCCCGCTTGTTCCTGTAGATGAAGCATGCAAGTTTTACCTCAACTGCAAATTAGTCTCTGATCTCTTTTGCTGTGTTTCTTATTCTTGTGTTATATCCATTCTTTTAGACTGTTAAATTAAATGTGAGGTTTAAGGGTTGTTGGTGTTAGGGCATAGGGGTTTCCTCCCCGCTACACAGTCTAGGATTAAAAAAGAGTTGAAAATATTCTTGTGTTATTTCCATAATCGTGATTCTATCAGTTTTCTAACTATGTGACCATTGGCGTGTTCGAGTGGAAGGGGAAGAGAAACGCACATATGGATTTGCACATGTGCAAAAAAATATGGACGGATCTTCACACTAAAATGTGGAAACATGTTTCTAATAATAGAATACCAGATAATGGTTACATATGCTAACAATTGACGTCACATTTTTTTTTTTTTTTGACATTTTGCTGGGGAGAAGTGTTAGAACTTCATCCTTTAATAGAATAGCTTTACAAACTAAATTACTTTATCTCATTTCCTGAGTCTTATGTCGGTAATGTATTTTTATAAACCAGCTTCTGTTTCAACATCCCTTTCCATTCATATATAAATGAAAGCAAACACCTGTCTTGAGTCATTATTTATGAAGGAGTTCAGGATCAAGGTTTAAATGGATGAAAAAAGTCACCAACATTTTAACCTTATTATTGATGCTGATTGCATTCAAACATAGATTGCCCTATAGTGGGGACAAACTTGGGTCATTATTTATGCAGAGCATGCTCTTGCAACAAGGAAATTCTTTAAATTTCCCTGTCTAGGGAGTCTAGACTAACAGTTTCACAGCATGATTAGTTGTTTGGTGTAAAGTTGCAACGGTACCCTTAGATTATTCTCCTACAGTAGCATTGTAAATTTATCAGTTAGTATTATGCTGAACTTTCAATAAATATCTAATATTTGGTCCTCATTGTACTGGAACTTTACAGGTGAAAAGATCGATGAAGCAAAAAATGCAGGAGCTGATATAGTTGGTGGAGAAGATTTAATACAGGAAATCAAGGGAGGATTCATGGAGTTCGATAAACTTATAGCTTCTCCAGATATGATGCCCAAAGTATGTTACCTCAATGTCGAATTCATTATGCCACTTTATAACCCTACGCATTTTACTGGTTTTCTATCTAGCATATACAATATCTATACTATTATGTTAAAAACTGTGTGTGTGTGCGCGCGCGCGCGTGTGTGTGTTCTTTTTTTTTGGTGGGGGGGGGGGGGGTACCAAAAAATGTGAAGGACATTTACATCCCAATAGAATCGTGAGAGGTATATAGGTAATTTTTCCCTTCCTTTCTTTTTCTTTTTTCTTTACTTTTTGTAGAACATGCTAAACTATTACATGAATCTACAATTAGAGCTTATTAATAGATTACAATATTGTGAGACCCATATAGGTAATTTTTCTCTTCCTTTCTTCTTCTTTTCTTTTTACTTTTTGTAGAACATGCTAAACTATAACATGAATCTACAATTAGAGCTTACTAATAGATTACAATATGTGTTGTAGGAGATATAAATATAAAGTGAGAATGTTCTTTCCTAAAATAAATTATTGGATATGAATGAATATAAATACAATAATTGGAATTTCCATATGTTTTAATCTAATATTATTGAAAGTCAAAATATATCTACATACTTGTGTAAGAAATAATTAAATGAAATAATTTGATGATAAAATATGAAACATACTCCTCTTATTTACATTATTTAAAGTGCTCTTAGGATGATAGTTTGAAAATAATCCCCCAAATTATGATGATACATGTACCCTATTTTCTTTCATTAAGATCACATAACCAGTAGTGAAATATATATTATACCCAATTTCAAATAAGGTAACATAAAATAACTCATCTCCAATGGAATTAAATCATAAAAATATCTTAGAAACTCGTTGAAACTTTACTATAGGTACCCCTTTCATATAAAATTTGGGATGATTAAGTTTTCGCATCTGTTTCATGCGCATTTACATGTGCAATGATGCTAGTTGTGTTAAATTGTTATTTTAAGATTTAAATGATCCTTCTAATGAGACTGTTATTTTAAGATTTAAATGACCCTTCTAATGAGACTACTTGAAAATCTTGTGATAGATGTTTGTTTTACCCAAGTCTTTAACCATTGACAAACTTTTCCCCCCTCTATAACCATTTAGCTAATTGCCTGTATTTTTAAACAGTCATCATTGTATAACTAAAAGGGATGCCAACCTTTTTGTGCGCTTCTTCTGTTTTAGTGCAGAACCTGCTATTCCTATATGTAGTTGATTGTTTCACTTATCAATGGTCAGATAGTGCATCAGACTTTTTCAGCTACCATTTAAACTTTTGTGGTTATGTTCCATAAGCTCAGTTTTTCTTATTTGTCCAGTCAAATGCTTTTTAAGGCTGGTTTTTCCCATTTTCTTTTATTGAGAGTTTTACATTATGTTCCTTTATCAGAAATCTATAAAATGGGAGAAAAATTTAATCAAAATTTTTGAATAGCTCGTTGTCTTTTTTTTTTTTTTGTGCATTCTTCATGCACTTGACAAAGTTTCATTCACTGTTATTCATTCTTTATATTTACGACTTTTTTTTAGGTCGCAAGTTTGGGAAAAATTCTAGGACCACGTGGACTCATGCCAAATCCTAAAGCTGGTACAGTCACTACAGATATACCTCAGGTAATACTCGAGCGCTGTGGAGAAAGTTGTTTCATTTGTAATTTCTGTAATTTAATCTCAACAATCTTCTAACATTGTTTTCCTGTTGATTATGTGCTCTTTTTAACATCTCCGGAGGCATAAAGCTCTTATTTTTACTGCATTTCCATTTACAGCTATATTGACTTGATTTTTTTAGACCGATATTGACATCTACAAAAGGTTCTAGCTCTGTCCTTTTAAATCTGTTGACAATGACTCGTACAGGTCAATATCGGCTACACACGACTAGTACTAGAAAGAATTTAAGGTCTAAAGTATTGAAAAAATATATATTTGACAGTGTTTTATTGAGAAAAAGCAAAAGAAGGAATCTAATGAATAGAAAGCTTCTACCATGCATTCTGATCCAAAATTTCTTCAACTGTTGAAACTATCAAGCTAAAATCAAGACATACTGAGATTTCAGACCTTGTTTGTACATTGTAGTGGATGGTATGTATGTTCAATTTGAATTGTCCATAAAGTTAACTGATACGAAAGAGCATTCTCTTGATATGGCTGAGACAATATAGCACAGGAAGAAAAAAAGGACACAGCTCACCTTTTTTCTCTTTGTTTAGGTGTTGGGTTTACCTTTTAGCTTGGGAACCGTAAACTTATTTGCATCCTTAATTGCCATGTAAACTAGGTTTTTCGGCATGCAATATTTTGTGCGCAACTAAAATGATTGTTAGATGATATTATATGTTTGACTATTTGGGTATTTGGGTAATTGGGCCGATATCCATATCCGCTTATGGAACCCTCCTAATCTCTATTAAGAGAGATTAAGATTAGATGAAATGACAACTCTGCCTTCTCTATTTTCCTACAATGATAATAATGTATGGGATGCAAATTTGACTCATGAAGGGTATAAACGGCATTTGTGGATTGTACAAGATTGTGAGCCCTACAATAACCAATAACCATGTATCATCCTATGATAATCATTAACCATGCATCAGCATTCATCTAGTATAATCATCCGATTCATGCATAATTTAAGGATATTTGTTTCTCTTTTCTCATCTGATGATCTCCTTATTTAAGGTCTTGTGATACATGCCAAATGGCTCTTCTTGTTTGTCGAAAATTTTAGTCAGAAATGGATTATTACGTGCATTCTTTCAGCTGCTTTTCTAGTGAGTTTTGTTATCAGCATTTAAATAAACGCTCGTGTCTTAAAATTGTGAGCAGGCTGGTTATATTTTGGTTTAACACTCGTTCAAATTTGGAAGTCTCTCTTTTTGAATGGAAGACGACGACAGCAACAACCAAGCCTTTTTTTATCCCCAAATGTTTGGGTCTTTTTGAATGCTATAGGGTAAAATTAACATGGAGCTCTCTTATTCATTTTCAGGCTATCCAAGAGTTCAAGAAAGGGAAGGTAGAGTTCAGAGTAGACAAGACTGGGATTGTTCACCTGCCTTTCGGAAAGGCAAACTTTCCCGATGAAGATCTCATTGCTAACTTAATGGCAGCAATTGTATGTTCCCCTATCATCCTTCGAGTGCCTAGTAAAAACCCACAGCATGTCGTAGACCAATGCAAACTGATACATGCTTGTTTATCGTTTACCTGTTGCAGAGATCCGTGGAAACAAACAAGCCCTCCGGTGCAAAAGGAGTATACTGGAAGAGCGCGCATATTTGCTCATCGATGGGCCCGTCAATAAAACTCAACATAAAAGGAATGCTTGACTACAAGCCCTCCGCGACGGTCTAACTATACTTTTAATCTGCAATCTCCATGTATACAGCAAGGTCGACGCTCACAGAGCGAGAAGACGCTCGATGAGCGGAGGAACTAAAAGGTCCAAATTTTTGATTGATACAAAAAAAAAAAAAAAAGGAAATATATGGAGTAAGCGGTATGAATGTAATCACTCTGTCAGAACCTGTAGCGAGCTGGCTTTAGAATTTGCGAGATTAGACTGTGGTTTGTTTATATGATGTGTTATGCCTTTGCGAGATTATTACTGTTTTTTCTCCTCCTCCCCTATGAAATCAGTCTACTTCCTCGCTCATCCTGATGCGTAAACCTGCGGCCAATCCTAGTCTTATTAAGCCCAGCGTTTGACTGAAAACTGCGGATGGGATGCGTTCGTCGTTCCGGCTTAGTGCGGCAAACCAGTCAATTTATAATAAAAAAAACAGTAAGCCAGCGAAGTCCAGAGCTTGTTAAAATAGCAAAAAAAGAAAAATATCCGAAGCTGACAGGGACGTGCAAAAACCCCGGCACCACCACTCATTCGCGCACAATATACATCTCCTCTCTCATCCGCTTCGCTTCCCCCCCGGTCTCTAGATCTTTTAATCATGATGGCATCGCTGACCGTGGCCACCGTGCGCGTCCCCTCTCACTCAATTGGGCGGCCAGCGGAAGTCAAAGCCAAAGGCCCCGCCGCAGGTCCGGGCCTGATCCGTCGTCGGCTGCCGTTGTCATCGGTCCGTCCCCCCTGCCGTGCTACGAGCTCGCCCTCACCACCACCACTACCATCATCATCCAACTCTCCCTCCGCTGCCGCTCCCTTCTTGGACCCTTCGTCGTCGTCATCAACAGCGGCGGCGGCGGCGGCGACCCGCTCCGGTTACAAGCTCGCCGCCGCTGATTCTTCTCCTGCCTCCGGCAACAGCGCCCTCGTGGACCTCGCTCCAGAATCCGCGATTGAGAGGGTGCGCGCTCATCCCTGATCACTTTCTTAATTTTCCATCCCCTAACCCAATGCTGTCCGTACTAACCTTAATTTGCGGCCTGTGTGTGGCGTTGTTGATCGAGCAGGTGATTTTTGACTTCCGCTTCTTGGCTCTTCTTGCTGTTGGTGGCTCACTGGCGGGCTCCCTCTTGTGCTTTCTGAACGTAGGTTCCCTTAAAAATGATTTCTAGTAGTAAAAATTAAAAAAAACTAACTACTGGAAACTAACACCTTTTCTTTCTTCTTTTTTCCCCCCGGTCATGTTGGGCAGGGTTGTATTTACATAGTCGACGCGTATAAGGTGTACTGGACAAGCTGTACGAGAGGAGTTCACACTGGCCAAATGGTCCTGCGACTAGTTGAGGCTATCGGTATGTGAAAAAATAAAAAAAATAAAAAAAAAATCTTTGGCAAGCTCATGTTTTAGCTAGCAGCCTCCTCCTCTCACCATCGGATTTCTTCAGCAAGTTGCCGTTATTTTTTTTTTTTAAATTTTCCCGTGGTTTTTATTTCCCTTGACAGATGTGTATCTCGCCGGCACTGTTATGTTGATATTTGGTATGGGTTTGTACGGACTATTCATCAGCAATTCCCCTCCCGGAATACCTGCTGATTTAGACCGCGCGCTCAAGGGCTCTTCTCTGTTCGGAATGTTTGCTCTTAAGGTAATACAACTGTATATACATTTATTTATTTATTTATTTTAAAATGATTCACATTTCTTTATGATTTCATTTGCCAGCTCTGATCACGTTTCTCTTCTGAAGACAAAATCGCTTCTATTTTCAAGACAAATGATATTATTATTATTTGTTACTTGTTCAGGAAAGGCCGAAATGGATGAAAATCAGTTCCCTCGATGAACTGAAGACGAAGGTCGGCCACGTTATCGTGATGATTCTCCTGGTAAAGATGTTCGAGAGAAGCAAAATGGTGGTGATAGCAACAGGCTTGGATCTCCTTAGTTATTCCGTGTGCATCTTCCTGTCTTCTGCATCCTTGTATATTCTCCACAACCTTCACAAGACGGACTAGGAGAGGGTGATTTCACTCTGTATACGGTCAGAGAACCTATTCAAACACCTGTCAATACAAACGTTGTGCTAAGTTCCAATATATATATATATATGCGAGTCACGTCATCTTCTGCATCCCTTGTTCCGTGATTAGAGCAAGTGCATCAAGCTCCCTGTTAGGAGTCCTAGTCAGCAAGCTCTCAAGAGCTTTCAAGCAATTTAGAATAAAAAATTACTCCTTTTATGGAGCTCCAACAAGCTCCTAGTTAGGAACTCCAACAATATCAAAAAAAAAAAAAAACCCCTCTTCTATTTTAATATTTTACCCATTACTTTCAATTATATTTAAACCTCTTGTATTTTATTTCTAACCGTTGGATACGGCCTTCGAGGGAGCGCACACGATCTTCGAGGTAACCCGCGGCTTTCGAGGGAACGCACACGGTCTTCGAGGTAACCCGCGGTCTTCGAGGTTGGGCATGAAGTTCGAGGTATCGCAAACTTTGACCGTCAACCGACTGATTCCTATAAAATTCAATGGCTTCTCTCCTCAACCCATCATCTCCCAGAATAAAATGTCTAGCTCATCTAGCTCTAGCGGTGATGAAATGACGAAGACGTTCTTTCTTATGGGAGCTGTTGTCGTTGAGGAAGAAGAACAAGAAAAATGTTCAACTTCTGTTCAACACAAACGACGTATCGTGCTCCATCGAAACCGACTGGAAGGCCACAATCGGTTGTTTCAAGATTATTTTGCTGACCCACCAACCTATCCTCTTTATTATTTTCGTCAAAGATTCAGAATGACGCGTTCGTTATTCCTTCGAATCCACGACGCAGTTGTCGAACATGACAAGTACTTCGTACAAAAGAGGAATGGGGCTGGACAGTTAGGACTATCTAGTCTGCAAAAGATTACTGCAGCTATGCGGATGCTCGCATATGGAGCATCCGCTGACTCCATTGATGACTACGTTCGGATCGGTAAAAGTACGTCGCTTGAGAGCGTGAAGAGGTTCGTTCGATCGATTATCAACATCTTTGGAGAGGAATACCTTCGTTCGCCGACTAATGAAGACGTTGCACGCCTGCTCGAGGAAGGTTCACAGCGAGGTTTTCCTGGTATGCTTGGGAACATCGACTGCATGCACTGGACATGGAAGAACTGTCCAACTGCCTGGCAAGGTATGTATACTGGACATTTTCATGAACCTATAATTATTTTGGAGGCCGTAGCTAGCAAAGATCTTTGGATATGGCATGCCTTCTTTGAACTGTCGGGGTCTCACAATGACCTTAATGTTCTACATCGTTCACCGGTTTTCGCACAACTTGCGGAGGGAAGAGCTTCACCGTGCAACTATACTGTCAATGGCCACGAGTATAATATGGGATACTATCTCGCCGATGGGATTTACCCAGAGTGGTCCACATTAGTGAAGACTATTCCAGCACCTCGAGGAAACAAGCATAAGTACTTTGCTCAACAACAAGAAAGCGCAAGAAAAGATGTTGAGCGAGCTTTTGGCGTGTTGCAAGCTCGATTTGTGATTGTTCGTGGACCAGGACGTTTTTGGCAACCTTGTGTGCTAAAAGATATCATGACAGCTTGTATCATAATGCATAACATGATCGTTGAAGATGAACATGATTGTCAATTGGACAACAACTTCGACTTTACTGATTCGGTACCAGTCGTTGAACCTTCTCATGTGCAGACGGTGCCTCTAACTGAGTTCATCCAAAATCATCATCGGATCAGGAACACGCAAACACACAAATCACTAAAAAATGATTTGATTGAGCATCTGTGGCAGCTCAAGGGATCCATCGCTGAGGATTAAGTTTCTTTATGTCTAATGTAATTTCAAAAAAGGAGTTCAAGTTGTTGTACTACGCCAATTTCATTTTCAATAAAGCAGTTCCTTTTCATTCAATGCCAAATTTTTTAACTTCAAATACAATCATAAAATTAATCACAAAATAATATTTGATAAATAGGAAGAACTAATAAGGATGCGATGCGAGTACAATATATGCTAATTAAGAAGAACCCTTAGACATCCACCTCTCCAATATCTCTGCCTGACGCATTTCAAAGTATTGTCGTTGAATTAAATTGAGTGTTGAGAGATCGATCTTCATGATATCGTCATCTTGTTTCTTCTGTTTTAGCTCCATTTTTTCTTTGTTGGTTTGCTTCATCCACGCGAAAGCCTCTCCCATAATAGACTTAGCGGACTCAGAGTTTTTCACATTTTGTTTCCTCTTGAGTTTTGCCGCTTTCCTCCCTTCAGGCCTTGCTATAACATCATCCGAGTCAGTGTTCAACTCGATGGGGGTCGCTGGCATGGAATTGTTTGGTGAGGAATCAGAGTTTGTGGTTCTTCTCGGCTGTTATCGAATCTTATTGTAAGTTTCCATTTGTTGGATCCACTTTTGGTGATGACGCAACTCAACCCAACAATGATCAAACACGAATGGCTTACCATAAAGGGATTGGTATAATTCTTTTACTTCTGTAGTCTACACAAGAGTTAAATTTCGAATAATCAAACATATAAGTTAAATATTTACATAAAAACATATAAGTTAAATATTTACCTGGTCAATAATTCCCATACCAGATCTTTGTCTTCCTTCAATCTGAGCAACGCACCCGCAGAACTTGTTGACAGACAGTTGAATCGTTGACCAACAGTGCATCATTTGGTTTGGTGTGCGGCTCGTTGGATCGGTAGAGTATTGGATAAAGTAGTCGTTAGCTCTGTGCCAGAACTTATCTTTGTGTTGCCCCGTACCTTGGATGGCGCCTTGGCTCGTGTTCAGCAAAGCAGACACAAGAAGCTTATCCTCGTGGACAGTCCAATTTTCAGACCGCGTGTAAGCATTCTTCTTCTTTGTGGTCGGTGTTTCTTGGGATGACACTTGTTGTGTTGCGGATTGCAATAACTCGATGGGATGACCTTTTTCTACGACTTATGTATAGAACGACGGGTATAAGGTCGATCCTTCACCGGTAAGGAGTTGCGAATAGTAGTTGTTTTGGGAGGGATCCATGAGATTTGTAATTTGATAGGAAAATATATAGTTTTTTTATGAGAGAGTTGTGTGGATTGTGAATTGTGAATTGTAAATTTATAGAGGTTTTTTTACTGTTCAACGGCAAGAAAATTTTCTCACAGCGGTCATTTTAACGGCTCTTTCAACTCAACGGCAAAATATCAATTCATTATTTACATTATACATAATTATTTTATGTCAAATATCAACAGGTTCTCAAACAAACACCCCACCGGATAAAATCCCCAAATTAAACCCTCAACCGCAGCCTCCAACCCCAAATCTCAAACCCGCAGATCCTCCACGACGACCACAACCTTCGGCGACGACGATCGCGACCCCATCTTCGGCGACAACGAGCAAGTTTCGACAACGACGACCGCACACCCTTCGACGACGACATGCATCCTGCTCTGGCTCCCCAACCCCAAATCCTTGACATCATCGCCAGCACCGACGTCGGAGGCCTCTTCACCACCAAAATCTAAGCAACGGCTCCTTGCGTTGGCCTGATTTGGTAAGGGGCTTTTTGTAAGGGGAATTTTTGTAAAAATTCTTCCCAGTTGGGAGCTCCCAAGCGTTCCACAAATTTGTGGAACGCTTGGGAGCTCGAAAGCTCCCCAAAGCCAGGTTAACCTTAGGAGAGAGGCTAGGGAGGGGTTAGGAGTTTGCTGAAGGGGAGGCTGCCAACTTCCACGATCACGTCAGCCTTGAGAGCCTCCTTCAGAGCTTGCTGCCCTTGCTCTTAGAAGCAAAAGGAGAGATCTCATCTGCTGAAAATATTTTTCAAGGGGTGGGGAAAAAAGAGACCTCGTGTGCTTAAGTTCTCGTATCCAAATAAATGCCTGTTTTCTAATAGAGTTGGTAGGGGTGCAGAGAGTAAGATACAAGGTACTGAAAAAAAAAAAAAAAAACTCAATGATGTGCTTAGAGATCAGGAACAGAGCAAGGAACTACTAAAACACGCTACCATCCGCTTGATTTCAACCGCTCTGATTTGAGCTAGAAGAAATGGAAATTTCAGCGAAGAAAAAGTTCACAAAGAGAGTGAGAAGAAACATCTGGTGTATATACCATTTGGATAAGAACTCGAGTTTTAAGTAAGAGCTAGATACAACTTATTTCCTTTGTTGATGTGCGCTAATTCTCTGCTGGGTCATGAACGACTATTACATACAAAATTTCATGCCCCCTCTCATGGCCAACTCTCCAAGATATCAACTGTAATTAACCCATAAAAGCAAGGTAAGGAACAGTGATTAAGCAACTGCTGAGTGAAAAGCGAGAGTAACCGGTATAGATGAGCCATTTACCGACTCCTGATTCTTTTCTAAACATTTGTAAACTAAGCTAACTATGTCAAAAGTAAGGAGGTTCGTTTCATTTATCATCTGTATAGATCTTGAAAAGCAGAGCTATAATCAACTCTGTGTCGTCCCACTCGGTGCTACCTGATCGAAGTCAAAATTAAAAAACAAAATATATCAGAAATTAATTAGTTAATTACTATTGTAAAGGTTACTAGGGCTTACGTACCGTGTACAGGAAGGGATCTGTGCGCCCTCCTGTGCCCGTACGCTTCACTTTGGCCTTCTTCACCAGCCTGCAAGGTTCCCAATGAAACAATTCAATTGAGTACTGGATTATATCGGAGTCACTTAACGAAGAGTTTCTCTTAAGACAAGGGGTGTCTATACACATGTAGATAAACAATAGAACTACATAAATAAACACAGTAAATACAAAGAGAACGTAACATGAGGATTCAACATAGGCCACTATCTTGACCTACGTCCACAGGGGAATACTACAAGGGAAATTCAATAGTAAAATAAAGAAAGATTACAGCAAAAGAGATAGCTCTCTAATCTCATTAACCAAACCCTACAAAGGGAGTACGACAATTGATGTCTCAAGAATTCTCTCTTGTTCACTTCCTTTTATAATGAACTCATCTTAGAATGAGATGGACAATTGAAGAGCTTGTGGAAGGCTGGGGGAGGGCAAGGTGGGGTGTCCAGTGAGTGGGAAGGGAATTATTATGGAGAGTGGTTATCGATAGGGAGCGAGGGGTCAGGAGGACACTCGTAGAGATGGGAGCAAACTGAGGAGATTGAAAAAAGCAGGGAGTGGCGCTGGCAAGAAGGGGGTGGCAAATGGCGCATGTACGGCCCAAAAAGTGGGGTTTTCATAAAAATATCAAATTTATCTGAATTGTACGTAATCTATGGAGACTATACGGGCAAATTTTTTTCTATATTGTTGGTATAAGAGAACTACTCAAATTATTAGGATAATAAAGTAAATCAAAGTCAAAATTAGGATAGAAAGATAAATTTCACTGAAAGTAAGATTTTTCACATATCTGAACAGATTTTTCACATATCTAAACCTCAAGTCTTTGGTATTTTAAAGATTAACCATGACGTCGTGTTGTTTTACTAATTTATATTCTAATGATACTTAAACATGTTGCCTCTCTCTCCCTGTTCTATTCTTCTTAGAAATAAAAGTGGAATGTTATCTTTTTTTTATATTAGTAAGATTTAAAAACTTAAAAGATGACCACTATATCTAGTTGATTAATTTGACAATTCGCTTTTGATTTTTCTTCTTAATTTCTCTCACTCACTCACTCTTAAAACTTATCCTTAATAAAAACATCTTCCTCTAATCTATTCTCCTCATTCTACATCATTTCCTGTAGCCTCTCCCAAACTGATCTAGGATTGTCGAGAGCAATTTAAAAGACATATTAGAAAATAAAGCAATAAGGCATATCAAACTAATACCTATAAGAGTTTAAATCCTCAATCCACACCATAATTCAGAGGAAGGGTTTTTTGCCATGGTACTAGAGCAAGTCAGGTTCAAATCCACAAAAGAAAGCCGCTTTAAGAATAAAAAAGATATTGTGGCTTGAAGAATAAAAAAGATGTTGTATGTGTCCACATTTGGCCCAAGAAAGGGGCGTTCACCCTACAGAGGAAATGTTTAAGTATAAAATTATAACCCTCAACCCTTATTGCAACTTTGGAGTATTAGTGTAGTGAAGTAGTCATTTAAAAATATTAAATATTTAGCGTCCTTCCTCATTTGTACAACTCCAACCTTTAACTTCGTTCGAAAGGCAAAACATGAGAATTAATAAATTTATTATGATTTTGAAAATGACAAAATTTTAATTTGTGATATCTTTAAACCCCATGCTACATACTGTAAAATATGAACCATTTATCCAAACTTTTGACTTTTGAGATTACAGCTAACGGTTTATATTCAGTTACCATTAATGATTAACATCAGAAGTTGTTAGGTCTCTTGCTCTACCAATCAGCACCAAATCCAACCTTAGGTCAGGTCAGAGAAAAATAATTTCTTAGCCCACAACATGTTTGCCCCAGATATTGTCGAGCTAAATCAAGTTTTATTTCAACGACATCATTAAAGAGTGTCCTTATGCTGAAAATTAAAAGACTACATTAATAGATCGTTGTTAAAAGTAGTACCTAATGACTACTGCTATTTAAAAAAAAATTCGGCAACAATGAGGTATATAAACTTGGACGACAAGACATATAAGGCCCATTTTTTTTTTGATCAAAAAGCTCTGGCATCCTATCACATGATCTTTCTCAAAATACAATAACTAAATTCCAACAACTTTAGAATGACATCAGCCCCAAAATTCCACATTTCTACAACAAAACCATGAATTCATGTTTCTGTTTTGATTAAACCCCAAATTCATGTATTTGTTTCAATTAAACCCTAAACTCATCATCATTAATCACATAATGCATGAAACTGATCTCAAATTTTGAATTTTGGACTCACCTTTAACTGTGTCAAGATCTCCAAACAGTAGCAGTAGGACCACTACGATGCTAGGGCTTCACGAGTTTATGTTGACAGAGGCACCCCGTCACCATCAGCGAGAGAGAATCTATGTCACCACAGTCCTTTTATTCTCTTCTCTTTCTCAAAGCTCAGTGGGAGGTGGAAACTAGGGAAATTCTGGGCAGGGATTTAGTTTTAGGGTAGTTAATTCCCACCCTTTATCACTACCATATCAGCCATGTTTCTTTTGTTTCTTTTAAGACAGCCACCTAAGCCGCACGTAAAGATCACGTGATAGAATGCCGGAGATTTTTACCGGAAAATCATATTTTGGGCCTATTTGTCTCGTCGTGCAAATTTATATACCATTTGTCGACGGATTTACTTTTAATACAAATATGGTCATTAGGTACAATTTTTTATACAAATCTGGTAATTTAGCCGAAATTGAAGTGTCACAGATGTGACCATATCTTTTGTTAGTACGACATTAGGGTGGAAGTTGAAGAGTATTTAACAAGCAGAATGATGAGGTTTCCATTTTATAATTCTGTGTTTGGGTTGATTTTGTCACTCAATGGTTAGATGGGGGATCAATTGTGAGTTTAAAAGAGATTAAGGTTACCTCACTCTAACAAATAATTTTGGGGGTGATTTCTCTCATGATTACCATAGTCCACCTCTTTTTCTTCCTAGTTGCAAGGAAGCAGCACGGCTGGTAACTTTGGTATTGCAGTGTCCAGCAAGACTAGTTTAGTGAAAAGTCAAACCGGTGATGTCATGATTCCAGTATTCCCTCAAGACTAGATTAGTGCACAGGCAGTGTGTCTGGACGCAGGACTGTAGAAACGTGGACGTATATGAGGAGTCAATTGTTGAATTGCAAGAGATTTGAATTCTCACTCTAACAACTAGCTTTTAGAGTGAGTTCTCTTAGGTCATTACAGGATAGGATTGAGAGGATAAGGAAATGGTGTTTGATAGCTAGTGGTTTATTTTGGTTGGATAGTTTCTTTCAAGGAAAAAGAAACGACTTTTTGCTGGTTCTTTCAGTGAAAAAGGAAAAATTCGACGGAAAAAAGAAACGGTAATGCGAAATCTAATCTCATTCTAGTAGAAATATATTAGGATGAGTGTAGAGATAGATTAATTTGACTGCCGTTGTTTAGAGGACAAATTGGCAGCTAACAGGATTTAGAGGCTAGTTTTGAAGTACCAGAGATTTGGAATACGGATAGGTGAAGATCCCAAGAGAATATCTCATTAGCCCAGTAAAGGTTAAAAAAAATGCATTGAGTTACTGATGTAAGCAACGAACAAGAAGTAATTAAAAATCTAGTATAGGCGGACCAAAAACCGCACTGTGGTGTATCATACTCACAATCGGAGGGCTTTGCTGGTGTCAGGAGTGTTACCGATAACAGATCGGATCTTGACCTCTGAAGCACAGCCATTGACGGAGAGCCAATTGATGATGGCATCCGCTCGGCGCTTGATGCTCTTGGTCGTTGCTCCGGGTTTTGTTCGGGTGCCTTTCAAGCTCGAGCTTGACCCGTCATCGCTGTCCTTCCTCTTCACGGACCTCATCCTCAAAGGCGATGATCTCATGGTAGTGCGTGCGTCGGCCGTGACCGAAGAAGAAGAAGAAACAGCAGCAGCAGGAAGAGCGGCGGTGGTAGGCAGAGAGAAGACAGATGTGGCTTCGTCGTCCTGATCCTTGCTCCCCTGGGAGTTGAGTAAGTCGTATACTACTCTCATCTTATCTCTCTCTCTATATATTATCCTTCCTCAGTTTGAATTTGCTTCTTCCTCTTCTGCTGATTCTTTACCGACTGCTGACAAATTATTAATTGATTATTTATATATATTCTCTCCTTTTCCTTAAAGCATTTATTGTTCACTCAAGTGTCAGAAAAAAAAAAAAAAAAAAAGAAATGATGATGATGTGGGACGGATTTAATTAAATGAAACTGTTAAATTACATCTAATCATATAAAAATCTGAAAATCAACCAAATTAAGAAAATAGACGGTTGATTGAGGTAGATAAAATCCTCCGACGAAAATCGGATGGTTAAAAGATGACGGTTTGAATAAAAATTGAGGACAATAACTTTTGCTCTGAGGCAAAAAAATTTCCCCTTCACGGATCTCAAGAACACAGTAGATCTAATGCCTTTGAAATAGAAACACAGTTTGATGTTTGGAGAGATGGAACGTACCTGAGGCCTGAGAGAAGCGAGAGGAGCAACAATCAACGGATCGGCGCCATGGATCTGATCATCTCCTTCAGTCGCATACGAGACCGAGATCGGGATCGGGATCGCGATCGGGATCGGGATCGGGACGGAGGAGAAGAGAGCGAGGGGTGAAGAGGAGAGAGAAAGAGGAGGAGGACAATGGTTGTTTCTCTCTCCTCCCCGTCGACGGCAGCAACTCTCTCTCTCTCTTATCTCCCCTTTTTAACTTTCGTCTTTGGGGGGTGAATACAGATCAGATGGCGCCAAATTACTATAATAATAATACTAGCTATTATAATAATAAATATATAGCTTTTTTTTTTTTTTTTTTGTTGCCCCCCTTCTAATTTTGTTTCATCCGCTGCTCCCACTTCCCAACTTTACACACGCAGGCACAAGGCTCATCCGTTTCGAATTTTTAGAAGCTTTTTCGAAGTGGCGGGCGATTATCTTTCTCCGCCTCTCCAAAAACTTTTTGTCTTGTGGCGGGCTCCGCTCGGCTGTCTCGGGGAAGGACAGCTTTGCATTTTAAATAATATGTACGTAAATAGCCCCGCGATGTTGAACGTTATTGCGGGCATGCCACTGGCGGTTTCTCGCCCGAGGCGAATCGTTTCAGTTCCACCCTCCGTCCAAGCTTTCGACACGTGGTCAGCATGCATCAACTGTGGGCTTGTTGGGCCTCTCTTGGCAATACTCGCCCTCCACAGGCTGAGAATCCATAATAAGGTCTCAGCCCAAAAGTTTTTGGGTCCCAGCAACATAGTAAAATATTCGGCATTCTAATTAGGGGACCGTCTTCGGGGTAAAAATTAACTATTATCAATTTCTTTTCTCCCCCCGCATAATTCCAATATTTGAGTTTAAGCCTACGTACCGACTAGCTAGTCCTCATTTCTCTATCAACTTAAATACTTATTAGAGCATCTCCAACAGCTTCCCCAAAATTTTCTCCAAAATGGAGAAACAAAAGTCATATTCTTCAAATTATTTTTGCTCTAACTCCAACAGCTTCCCCATTTTAAAAAATCACATTTATTACAATAATAAAGCTCTCCCCAAAAATTTGGAGAATGCTGCAGATTTGGGGAAGGCTCCCAATTTTTTCTCCTCCTTCCCTATTTTGGGGAATGGGATGGGGAATCTGTTGGATCAAAAAAAAGCTCTATATTCCCCAAAATTGAGTATTTCAAGAAGATGGGGAAGCTGTTGGAGATGCTCTTATAAGCCTTGTCGACACCTTAGGTTGCACATAAACACCAACGCAAACCATTTTAGGTGGTTGTCGTTAATTTAGATACTCTCATTTCTCGATCATGTTCGCATTCATTTCTCAAACGCTTTCTTACCGATTAAGTGAACGTACACAGTCTCCTACCGCGCGTAATAAGTGATAAACTCTGAAATCCTCAGTACGTGTTCAAGTTAGCAAACGTCCCTACGGTTGCTTAATGCTTAATGCATTTAGTCAGGAATTATGTAAGTACAAGGAAGAATAATCAACATTTGTTTTTTATTCTGATTTGTAACCAAGCACCCTGCGCGCGTTCTATGCCTGACTCATAACTATAGCATGCAGCAGCCGATCCTGGATACAGAACTGTAGAAAGCGTATACGAAATAGTAAATGGGGCCTAACCTTCAAGATGTTCATGAGATCTATAACCAACAATTTCTGTTCAACTTTGATTGTAATTCTAACCAAATGGAAAATAATTACGTGAAGTTCAAAATTTACTATTTCATTAGCTATAATTAAATGGAGTTTGAAATTCATAATTTCATGAGTGATAGACCATAAGTATAGTCCATTGTCGCTCGACTCGACCAAATAGCAAGTAATTAAATGAAATTAAATTTTTATGATATTCATGAGCGCTCATGATTTTTGTTCAATTTTAATTGTTTTGAACTAATGGCAAATAATTATGTGGAGTTCAAAATTCACGATTTCATAAGCTATAATCTACGATTTTTCTCAATTTCCGCTTAGTGCCCTAATAGCAAGTAATTTTACAGGGTTCAAAATTTCACAACTTTAAATTTATAATCCACAATTTATTCCATTTTTTGCTTATTTTGACCCAATGGCAAATAATTGAATGAAGTTCAAATTTCACGATTTCATAAGCTGTAACCCACAACTTTAGCTCATTTTCGCTCGATTCGAAAGAAATAGAAAATAATTAAATGAAGTTAGAAATTCACGACTTTCTTGAGTCATGACCCATGATTTTTGCTTATATTTAAAAAAAATTTCAACCTAATGTATATGGAGCTCATAATTCACGAATTCATGAGCAATATTGTACATTTTTTGTCCATTTTTGCTCATTTTTTGACCCAATGGAAAAAAAATTTGCCAGTTCAAAATTCGCGATTTCATAAGACATAACTGACGATATTTGTCCATTTTTGCTTGTTTCAACTCAATGGTAAATAATTTGTGATTTCATGAGCTATAATTATATGGAGTTAAAAACTTAAATTCTCATGAACTATAACCTAAGATTTTTGCTCATTTTTGTTCATTTCAACTCAATACGAAATAATAAAATAGAGCTTAAAATTCACGATTTTCATGATCTATAATCCATATTTTTTTGTTCAATTTTGATTCTTTTAACCAAACAGGAAATAATTAAACATATTTTTTGTTCAATTATAGTTCAAAATTCACGATTTTGAGCTATAATTCATGTTTTTATCCATATTTGCTTATTTCAACCCATTAGCAAATAATGTTGCTGCATTCAAAATTCATGACTTCATGCTATAAATGATAATTTTTGTCTATTTTCGATCGTTTATACCCAGTGGCAAATAATTTTGTGGGGGATTAAAATACACGATTTTATAAGCTATAATTCACAAATATTACCCATTTTTGTGCGTTTGACCTAATTTCCAATAATTAAACAAAGTTTAAAATTCGTGATTTTATGATATATAACCCATAATTTTAGTCCATTTTCGCTCGATTTGACCAAATAGGAAATATATGGAATTAAAAATTTATGATTCATGAGCTATAATCCACGATCTTATTTCAATTTTTATTATTTTGACCTAATGGCAAATAATTATGCGAAGTTCAAAATTCATGTTTTCATGAACTAATTCATGATTTTGTCCAAATTTCCCTCCTTTCGACCCAATGGCAAATAAATATGTGAAGTTCAAAATTTACAATTTCATAAGCTATACTATATGATTTTTGTTGATTTTTGCTTGTCTTGAACCAATGGAAAATAATTTGCCGAGTTCAAAATTCACGATTTCATGAGTTTTTGTCCATTTTCGCTAACAAGTCACGATTTCATGAGTTATATCTATATGGAGTTCAAATTTCACGTTTTCATAAATTATAACCCATAATTTTTGCTCATTTTATTCATTTCGACCTAATGGAAAATAATAAAACTAAACATAAAATTCACGATTCTCATGAGCTATAACCTTTGGTTTTTGTTTACTTTGGATTGTTTTGACTGAATGGCAAATAATTATGCGAAATTCAAGATTCATAATTTCATAAGCTATAATTCATAATTTTTATCCATTTTTTCTTATTTTTGATCTCATGGCAAATAATTAAACGGAGTTTAAAATTCATAATTTCATGAACCATAACCCCCAATTTTAACCTTTATGTGAACGTGGTGTGGGGTCCACGAGTTTTGGGAGGAAAATCGCGTGAGCAGAACGCGATTTCGGTTTTTGTTTTCCGCGTGAACAATAGCATGCCAGGCCCACCCGAACTCCAACTTGATGCTATATATATTTTTGTAGCTGTATCTAGGTTTTTAGGCTTGGAGCAATTAAGGGAGGACACGGAACTTTTGTGGCGGCTACAGTGTGCACGCGCAGGAGAATTGATTTTTCGGCTTGGTTATTCTTTTGCGGCTGGAGGATAAAAGAAGCAGTCACCATTGTTTTGTGATTTTGGTTTTGAGCAGCCCCCTTTATTTAGGGTTTTGTGCATCCCTTTCAGAGAGTATTTTTGTGAGGGATTTGAGAGTTTGTTTGAGGGTTTAGATTGAGTAATTGTAAACCCTAGTTGTGTTCTCTCCCTCTAATAGTAGATCCCCCCTCCTTGTCCCGTGGACGTAGGCAGTTTGCCGAACCACGTAAAATTAGTTGTTTGAGTTTGTGGCAATTATAATAGTTTTTAGGATCCCTCGACAGGTCAGTCCTAGAACTGATGAGAGGAAGAGCCGATATCTCACTTTGTTGAGATATCCGCTTCAGATTCTTGTTTCCTTTGTGAGACGGGAATTCTTATTGGGATCTTTCTCTATTATTGTGCACCAGAAACTCTGCCGAAATTTCCGTTGCGCACAACACTTTAATCCATTTTTGCTCCGATTCAACTAAATAATAAATAATTAAATAAAGTAAAAATTTCACGATTTTTATGATTTTTATGAGGTATTACTCACTATTTTTATTCAATAATTTATTATTTCAACCTAATGGAAAATAATTATGCTGTGTTCAAATTCACGTTTTCATGTGGCTAATTCAAGAATTTTGTCCATTTTCGCTCGTTTCAACCTAGCAACAAATAATTTTGCTGGGTTTAAAATTCATGATTTCATGAGCTATCCCCAACTTATTCGTTTTTGCTTGTTTTGACCCAATGACAAATAACTAAAAAGAACTTAAAAATTCAAGATTTTATGAGTTATAACCTACAATTTTAGTCATTTTCTCTCAATTCAACCAAAGAGGAAGTAAATAAATGAAGTTAAAAATTTACAATTTTCATAAGTTATAATCCACGATCTTTGTTCAATTTTGTCTTGTTTTGACTTAATGTCAAAAATCATGTGAAATACAATCCATGATTTTATGAGCTATAATCCACTATTTTTGTTCATTTTATTCGTTTCAACCAAATGGCAAATAATTATGCAGACTTAAAATTAACGTTTTCATAAGCTATTTTTGTCTGTTTTTATTTAAACGGCCAAAAATTAACAAATATCATAGGTTATATCCCACGAAAATCTTGATTTTGATGTACTAGCAACTCACTTACATTCATTCAAAATGGGGGGGGGGGGGACAAAAATCGTGAGTCATATTCCGAGAAAATCGCAAATTTGAACAAAAGTGAAAAAATATTGGATTCAACCCACAAAAATCATGAATTTTAATATAAACACAATTAATTAACATTCTTTTAAAAGGAACAAATTTGACAAAAATTATGGGTTATAGCCCATGAAAATCGAAAAATTTTATTTACATACAACTAATTTACAACAATTCAAAACAAAAAAAATTTACAGCCCATGAAAATATAGAATTAGGCACACAATTAATTTATATATTTATATTCATTCCAAAAGAACAAAAATTTACAAATATCGTAGGTTATGTAGCCCACAAAAATCACAATTTATATACGCACAATTAATTTATGTTTATTTCAAAGAAACAAAAAACGAAATTTTTTGTATGTAACCATGAAATATGTTAAATTTTATGTGCTCACAACTAATTTGCATTCGTTCAAAATAAATAAAATTAACAAAAATCTGGGATTACAGCCCGCAAAAATTGCTACTCTTTATGTGCACACAATTAACTTAGATATACACACAATTAATTTATAGTAATTCAAAATGAATAAATTTTTACAAAATTGTGGGTTATAACCCATGAAAATTAAGACACTTGACATATATACAATTAATTTAAATTCGTTAGAAATAAAAAAAAACTTGACAAAAATGTGGGCTATAGCCTACAAAAACCAATGATTTTTATGTACGCAACAAATAATTTACGTTTCTTTGAAAATAAAAAGAGGGGGCAAAAATCATGGTTATAAGCCACCAAATAATCGCAAATTTTTACATACAAACATATGATTTATATTCATTCAGATCGAATGAGAATTAATCAAAATTGTGGGGTTATAGCCTACAAGAATCACGATTTTTATGTACCCACAATGAATTTATATTCGTTTGAAATGAATAAAATTTGATAAAAATCACGTGTTACACAAAATTGTGAGTTGCAGTCCATGAAAATCTATAATTTTTATTTGCACCATTAATTTACATTAGAAAATGCGCATTTTGGCCTGCAAAAATTACGAATATTAATGTATGCAATTAATATACATTAAATGGAAAGAACAAAAAATGATAAAAATTGTGTGTTATAGCCCACAGAAATCACAATGTTTTATGTATGCACAACTAATGTACGTTTGTCCAAAACGAATAAAAATTGATAAAAATCGTGGATTACAGCCTACGAAGATCAAGAATTTTTATATATAGACATTTTGATTTACAGTGATTCAAAATGAATAAAATTTTATAAAATTATGGGTCATAGTCCAGAAATTGTTATGTGCACCACATTCATTTATATTTGCTTGAAAGGAACAAAATTCACAGAAAACATGCATGATAGCCCGCAAAAATTATGAATATTAATGTTTTTTAATCTACATTTGGTCGAAAGAATAAAAATTGACAATAATTAATCTACATTTGGTAGAAAGAATAAAAATTGACAATAATTGTGGGTTATAGTCCACGAAAATTGTAAATTTTTATGTACGCACAACTTATATAAATTATAGCCCATGAAAATCGTAAATTTAGATATACACAACTAATTTAAAATTATTTGAAATTTACAAATATTAACATTAATCGTGGGTTATAACCCACAAAAATCGAGAATTTTAAATTATGCATAATTATTGTCATCATGTCATAACGAATGAAAATGGACAAAAAAACATTGGCTATAACGCACCAAATGGCGAGTTTTAAAATACACATGCCTAATTGTCTTTGGTTCGACATGAACAAAAATAGACAATTTCATGGATTACGGCCCATGGTGAATTTTGAAGTACGCATAATCTGCTGTTCTTATATTGAAACGAACGAAAATGTACAAAAATTGTGGGTTATAGTCTATAAAAATTGCAAATTGTAATGTTCTTATACTTAATACTTACTGGGTCGAAATGAAAAAAATGGACGAAAAAAAAAGCTTGTACTTAATTGTTATTGGGGCGAAAAAGAACGAAAATTGAAGGAAAAAATAGTTGTGTAGCTTATAATAAGTAGGTGTTGATAGAAGAACAGTTGAGAAGACATATGATACGTATATTCACAAACACAGGAAAACCCAATCCACTTTCCTTCTGTTAAGTTTGGGCAAAAACACAAAAGCGCTAGCATGCCCGAACAGTGAACTCCTGCACTTAGTTACAGGTCTTAAATATATGACATTAGTATTTCGTTCCTGCTATAATTTAGGATAACAAATAGGGTAGGAAATATTACAGCTCGATAAATCTAAAAAGCTAAAGTTAATAAACAATTGAACAACAAACTGGTTACTGAAATAATACAATCAGCTCACACACAAATGCAGACAAACTTAACAAAAGATGACATTACATACCGTGTTTGATCCTGTTGTCGGTCGCCTTGTGCTTATACAAAATCTTCAGCTTCCTTAAGCTTAATCCATTCAACTTTGCCTCCCCTGGATTCTGCTTGTCTTCATTATGCACCTTCTCACCTTTTCTGCATGCTCCTTCTATGTCCATTTGGATCACCTGTTTATTTTCCTTGTAAAGAAACCTCAACTTTCTTAGGCTCAGACCACTGAGATCTCTCTTCCTCTCACTTTGATTCTCTGTTTTGATGTCAATCTTTGTTCCTCCACCGCTCTTTGGCTCGTCTTTCTCTTTGTCCATGTTAGCGCCTTCCCCGTTGTTGCTATAGACGCCAGCAAGCTCCCTTTTCTGTCCTTCATTTGCCTCCGGCGTAAGACTTCCAATGCTATCATCAGATTCAAGAGGTTTGACAGTTGGGTCACCAATCTTCAGCAACGAGGTCTGCGGATTGCTTGCAAGATCCCCAGTACTGAATGGCATATTTGAACTTCCATTCTCTTGGTCCAGGCCAGCAGTGAATCCCCCCTGGCTGCTATGGACACCAACAAACTCCCTTTTCTCATCTTCAATGTTCTCCAATACCGGGCAATAATCCAACGCAAGACTTCCAACACTACCATCAGGTTCACTAGCTTTCAGGATTAGATCAGAATTCTTTAGCAACAGTGTTTTTGGGCTGCCGATAGGGTCCTCAACAATTGATGGCACACTTGAACTTTCACTGTCTCTGCCCATGTCCACTCCTCCTTCCCCGTGATTATTATGACTACTAACAAGCTTCCTTTTCTCATCTTCACTGCCTTTCTGTGCTGGACCGCAGTTCAACGCGATGATCCTAATTCTGTCATCGATTTCATAAGATTTCTCAAGTTGTTCACCAATCTCTAGTAAGGAGGTTCGTTGAATAGGATCAACAATAATGGAACGCATATTAGAGGTTTCATTCTCTTTGTTAATGTTACTGCCTTCACCATGGCTACAATGAATATTACCAAGCTCCCTCCTCTCACCTTCACCATGCTCCAAAACTGGACCACAGTTCAATGAAAGACTCCCAATGCTATCATCAGATGTATGAGATTTCACAATTCTATTGACATTCTTTAGCGAAGGATTTTGTTGGGCGTCATCATGATCCCCAGTATCGGACAGCACATTTGCACTCTCGTTGGCTTTGACAGGGTCAATACCTTCCCCATGGTTACCGTGACTACTAACAAACACCTTTTTCTCACCTTCATTGCCCTCCAATGATGGAGCAAGGGATAACGCAAGACTTCCTCTGGTATTATTGGATCCACAAGATTTCACAGTCGGAACAACGACCTCTAGCACATTTGAATTTCCATTCTCCTCGTCCACTTTAGTGACTTGCCCATGGCCACTGTGAATACCAACAAACTCCCTTTTACCACCACATTCACAGTCTTCCAGCACTAGACCGCGGCTCAATGCAACTTCTGCAATTTTAACATCGGTTTCATGGTATTTCACAAGTGGGTCACCCATCTCTAGCAATGAAGTCTCTTGATTTCCACTAAGATCCCCAACATTTGGTAGCATGTTTAAACTTTCTGGGCATGGTTCTGGAGAACAAGTGGCTAGTTGAAGATTTCCTGAAGAGTGAATACACTCTTTGTCAAGGAGTTGGCTAGTAGGAAGAGAGCATGAACAGGTGGTTTCTTGATGCTTCTTGACAAGATCGAGGCCCCGGTTACAAACTTTCGCATCTGCGTCGGCTTCCTTTTCGTATGTCAGTCTTGGCATTTGATCTCCAGGTGCTGAAATCTCTAGCGAGCAATTATCAAGATCTTGGATGTCGACCTGAACCCCGATACTTCTCCTCCTCTCCTCTCCTACTTGAATACATTCCGCGACTCCTCCAACAGCTAATTCAGCAGATTGGGATGCTTCAGCATTTCGTCGAACAGTTGAGCTGCAACCCAGTACTGGGCTCTGCGAGCTTACCCCGTCAACCGGCTCTACTGAACATTGTGATATTTCCCTGCAGTAGGTCTTCAAACACGCTGCACTCTCGCTGCAAGGCACCAAAGTGCTTAAAGGTAGCATCTTTCTCATCGATCCAACTTCCTCATCATCATCATTATCCTCAACCTTTCTGCATGTTAATCTTGTTGGGCACAGAGTTCTGCTTCTCTTTGGCGTTGGGCTATCGGGTGATTCCTGTTTAGCTCCCCTCTTCTTGTTCTGCTTCTTATTCTCCGACCAGAAGAATGGCGAGTTCTTTTTTCGACAGCTACGAGCTGGGTTCGGTGGCCTGGTCGGCGTCGGTGACGGTGCTTTCGTGGGGGTTTCAATTTCTTCTAGGATTTGATCCAGACCTTCAACCTGATTAAAATGTTTTTAATTTTAGTGAAAATAGGTGATAATAATAAGATGATGACGAAGAGGAGGAAGAAGAAGAAGAAGAAGAGGGCCCATTATAACTGATTGGAGAGAGGAGAGGGCGTCGGCCATGGCGATGTTGGTCATATTAGCTGGAATTTTGTTCCTCTTGCATAGGGCTTGAAGCGCTCTCCTCGGCAAGCTGTGGAAATCCATGGCGATTGATAACTAAACTGATCAGCGAGAGAGAAGGGAAGCGGGTTTTGGATTCCCAAGCTTCAGAAACAAACGGATGCTTTTACGATTTCTCCGAAACCCCGTAGCTCATTTGGGCCCACCCATTGGTCCTAGTCTTGCTTTTAGGCCCGAGTATTTGAGGATGGAGCCTAATACGCTAAAATAAAAATAAGACACCATTCACTTCTAATTATAAAAATCTACCCATTTTGATTTAATTGCGACACTAATTAGTCGTTGTTGTCAACCCTGACTAATTAATAACTTAATTACAAGCGGGATCAAAAAGAGGGAAAGGATTACGGCTGCTAATTAGGTTACTAATTAGTCGGGATTGACAACCCCGATTAATTAATACCGTAATTAACTCAAAGTGAATCGATTTCTATAACTAAAAGTGAATGTGGTGGATTTCTTTTAAAAAAAAAATCAAGTTGAGAAGATTTTGAAAATTTCTTCTAAAAATAAAGGATACAATAAAATATGAATTGGCAATTTTCAACAAAATTCTCTCTAGGACAGATGAGATACACGATGGACTACAAGAATCCGTACCTAGCTATAAAATTCCAAAAATAATACACCAGGGACTTTTTTATATGTGAATATGTGATACAAAACCGCATAGACATAATATATTAACAAATTATATTCACTTGAATTAAACAGAGCAGAAAACATTAAAACTGCTGAAATAACTAATTTTCTTTTATTTGTTTATTTACTTATTACTATCAATCTGAACATTAAGAAAATAAATTATTCTTTATACAAGAATTTTAATATGAAGAACGGTTACACAAAATCATCCTCACATTAACTGACATCTAAAAACGTTGACCCCTACAGACCTTATGCGGCTTGACATCAAAAACACCACAAGAAACCTGAAAGTCTTTTCATGAAGCATGAAGGTTCTGAATCTCAACTTTCAAATCTTGCACTTTGCGCTCCATCTTTGCTAAGTTATCTTGAATCTTCACCAATCTGTCGATTTTAAGCTGAGCTGCGTCTTGATACGGTTTGCTGAAGGCTTCAACAAAGCAATCTAGTTTCTCGGAGGCTAGCTTGAGATCCTTTTCCATGGCTTCTTCGATTTCCAGTGCCAAACCATCTGCAACTTTTCTCACCTTCTCTATTGCTTCCTTCCGACGTCCTGGGAAGTTTGATATTGCAAACAACCTAGCATTTGACAGAATAACAAATTACTTGCCTAATAGCGTCTTAGTTCACTTCTCAGATTCACAAAATATTGAAATCCATGACGCAGAAAAGGAAGGGGCGCATTCTCAAGAGTTACTTCACGTTGATGCCAGTGGTTTGATTGAGATACACATAAGGAATAAGGAGCTAATTAAAATATGTGATTATGTAGACGAAAAGCAACAATTTATATAAAGAAAGAAGTTTCCTTGGGGAAGCTATTTGGTAACTCAAGATCACAAGAACAAGAAAACTAGTTTGAAAGAAATAAAATAGTGATGTGACCACATGAAACAATCAAAGAAGGAAAGATGAAACCCCAAAGAGATGGCAAAGCCCGAGCATCCAAACACATATTTTCACCAAATCAAGAACAGCATCCTATCTCCATAACTAAAAGGATGATGCATTCTTATTTTGCAGCCACCTAAGCTATATTTATGTCACTGCCATATAAAAATGATAATAGACGAGAACACAGCCGGTGTCTCTGGTCCTATTATGGTTGTGATGATGCGTAACAAAAAAATTCAAAATGTAAATTGTGATATACGGACGTCATCCCAAAATCGAAATTCCTCAGCTTAGACGTAAATTCCATTATAAACTCAATCTGATAAGTGCTTACCCGCCAGCAGAACAAAAGACGAGAGCAAGAAGATCTTCCAAGGTAGTTGGTAAAACAGATGTCAAGAGAGAAGCAGATAGACCCGCGGCTCCGAGTCCTCCAAAAGTTCCCAAAACCTGACAAAATCGTAACAACAATCATAAGGAAACATACATTTCATAGGCAATTTCAGTCAAAAAATTTGAAACAATAGGCTTGTATATGTAAAGCACCAAAACTCTTAGGTTAAAAGTCGAAACAAAAAAAAGTGCGACCACTAAAAAAATTTAATCTATGATATATATGAACTAAAACAACCTTTAATCAAGGCTGCTAAACGTAATGTGCCATATTACTTACTGGAGTGAAAAACACATAATATTCTTTAATGCTTTTGTTCCTGCTCTTCTCTCAAGGATTGTTTCTTAATATTCTAACTAATCATTTGACGAAAAAGATTTACATGTCCAATAAATTGATTGAGCCCAGGCCGCAAAGAACAGGGGAAAAAGCTGAAGAGGAAGCTAGAACAGCCAAAAAAAATCTTAAGCCCCTAAGAAGGGAGCAAACTTCATTAGGATGCAACTCCAAAAAATTAGTTCCAATAGTATAAGCAACATTAAATGGGATCAAGAGAAATGGAGAAAAAAGAAACTATTGCTAGTGAGTAAAGGACTGGAAGGAGTAACAACTCACAACTTCACGAATTTCCTGTTCAAAAAGTCTTGCAGCAGCGCTGGCACTGAAGTTCTCCATTACTCTTGTACTAAATTCCTCTCCTTTACCAAGAAGTCCATAGTTCTCTAGTTGTAGATTTTCCTCTTTGTTAACCAAAGAATGCCATCTTTCATTAAAGAGTTCTATGAAGACCTGCCCTTCATGAGCGTTGTTAGACAGCAACCATCTGGAATACTCTCCAAGCAATCTCTGAACAGATAATATACAGAAATACTGACTTCTCAGTTCAAAACAAATGCATAAAACGATGAACTGTAAAATATGATGGTTTGTGTTACAAAAAAAGAAAAAACAAACTGCAAAGGTGTTAGATATAAGTTCTACCAAGATTTAATGAATTATTTACATGAGTGTGGATATAGGGAGACATAAATAAATGGATGCTTCCAATCAAGGATGATAGCACCAAGAAACTATAAGGTAGTATGCAGAATAGATTGGTTAAATCAAATCAAAGTGATCAAAATCACATCCCTTGCTCATGTCAAGGTTATTTATATTCACCATTGTAGGCTGTCTAAAAATCACAATAGATAGTTGATTCCCCATCAAACACCGATGATGGAAGTTACAATCTGACGACTTCCAGAAGGCTACAATTTGAGGATTTCCACGTAGAAGGTTACAATCTGACGACCTTCACAACAACTAATGAAAGCCCCAATTCAACAGCTTTCACAATTAACATCGGGAGTTACAATCTGACGACTCTCATATTTTCAAGGAGCCAAGACGAAAGTTACAATGTGACGATCTTTGCGACGCTCTAGCAAAAGAGACTACAAATCGACGGTCTCTTCATATTAAAATGCAGATATCTCTCAAACCGTAAGGAATTTGGCGAAACGGAGGAAGCGAACTGAGGTTCGGATGACTCCGTCTCGTCGAGATAGCCGATTTTCATATATAATTCGTCCAATTCCGACTTACGGTTTGAAAGTTATGACATGTTCCTCGTAGCAAGTTATGTTCTGAAGTCCGTCTGCAAGACCGGACTTCGTCAGAACATTGGACTTAGCCTGAAGCTCGCCAAGCCCGCCTAGGGTTCGCCTCTGCATTACAGAGTCAACGCACAGGACGAATCAGCGTTATAACCTCAAAACACAGAGGTTATCCTTGTGATATAGCATCAAAACGCAGAGTTACGGCCCAACTCTGCGTTTTCAACATCAAAACGCAGAGTTAATCTCGTTTTCAGCCTAACTGTGCGTTTTCAGCCTTTAAACAGGCTCAACTCTGCGTTTTCAACATCAAAACGCAGAGTTAATCTCTAAAACGGCCCAACTGTGCGTTTTCAGGCCAACTGTGCGTTTACAGGCTCAACTGTGCGTTTTCAGCCTGAAACAGGCCAACTGTGCGTTTACAGGCTCAACTATGCGTTTTCTGCCTAAAATGTCCCAACTGTGCGTTTTCAGGCCAACTGTGCGTTTTCAGGCCAACTGTGCGTTTACAGGCTCAACTGTGCGTTTTCAGCCTGAAACAGGCCAACTGTGTGTTTACAGGCTCAACTGTGCGTTTTCTGCCTAAAATGGCTCAACTGTGCGTTTTCAGGCCAACTGTGCGTTTACAGGCCCAACTGTGCGTTTTCTGGCCCAACTCTGCGTTTCAGCTCCAGAAACGCACAGTTCGGGCCCAGAACACTGTTTTCAGCGTTTTGACTCATTCAAGCACGATTTGAGCGGTTCCAGAACCGTTTTCTCCTCAAGATTTTAAGGGATCACTACCCTATCATGGAGAGATTTATGGGGGGCAGTTACACCCCATTAAACCCTTATTAAGGAGATATTTAAGGGGGCGGTTACACCCTTAATCCCCTATAAATACCTCAAAACTCAACTGAGTTCTCTCTCTTTTTTTTTGGCTGACTTTTTGGGGATCCTTGATCGGGCATCTTGCCGCTTTCTACAGCAACAAGGAGCTTTGGAGATCAGCGACTTGAATGAGCTCTTGAATCATTTTGGAAGGCTTTTATTGAAGCCTTTGTGATTATTCGGCCTTGGCTTATTAACCGAAATTTCGGTTTAAATCAACTCTTTCATAGAGTTTCAAACTCGATCTGAGTTATCAACTCGTCCAGAATTTTAAAACTTGCTTTGCAAGTTCTTCTAAACTCGGTCAGAGTTTCAAACTTGCCCTATAAGTTCTTCTAAACTCGGTCAGAGTTTTAAGACTTGCCACGCAAGTTCTCCACAGCGTCAAATCGTAAGGAGAAGATATCGTTCCAGTGAATCAAGACCTTCGGATCGTCAACGGAGAGCAAACTCGACGCGAGCATTCGCGGGAGGCACTCCATCGCCACCGTGAAAAACTCAGAATTAAACAAAGGGGAGAGTCAAATTCATTCTCCTCTCTTTTGTAATCGGAATCCAAATTGTAATCGATTTTGAGAGAATACAAGTCAAATTTTCTTTCATTGTCTTTTTACATCAAATTTCCACCAAACAACCATGATGGGGAAAAAATATATGCGGAGAGGTGCAATTTTCCTACTATTCCCCCCCCCCTCCATATTGCTACACCTAAGTGTTGATCTGTTTTTTTTTTCCAAAATCAAAATGCATTTCCATTTCCTTCGTACATATGGTAAAAGAAGTGTAATACCATGTCTACTTCCTTAAGAAGTTAAAAGTGACTAGGATGGAGTCTTATATGGTCTTAACTGCAAACATGCTCCTTGCATAATGTCAGCCCAGGATGGAAATTGCGTAACTAACAAAAATCAATATATTAACCCTGAATCAGGAGTACTGAGAAAATGACATCCACTATAAAAGAACACAGAATTTGAATTTCTGCCACAAACAGAATGTATGTGTTTTCATAATCTTCGTGATCAAGTGTTTTGTTATTAACCTCTCTTCACGACAATAATTTAGGCTTGCAAGATATAAATAGCTCAATAAGCCTTTTTCCAAAGCTTTACTCGCAGCTTCATTATTATTATGTAGACAACAGAAACATAATAAACCTGTGTCTTGTTGATGTAAATCTACAAATTAGAAGTAAAGAATCTCGCTATAAATTGAAACAAAGTTATACTAGCAAAAAATTTGAATGGTGACAAGAAAGAACTTACAAGCAAAAGCAATACGATGAAACGAAATTACCTGTGCATCAGTAATAGCAGGATTGATAATTTCATTTTGAATAGCTGAAGTGACAGGCAAGGGGGCAGATCCTTCTCTTTTGAAAGTATATGTAGCAATAATATCAACATTTGACAGCTGAAGGGTAGTCTCTACAAGTTTTATTGCTCGAGCTCTTGCTGTCTCAATCTGTAGAATGCAAGTGATGAGTAATTTAGCAATACAAATAAGCTATGATATTAAGCAGAGTACGGTATTGTAGAATATGAACAGCATTGTATGAGGTATAGATGGACTTCTAAGACATGTTACAAAATAAGCATACCAGTGAGACAACACGTTTCCTCCAAGACCTACTCTCCTGCTCCATCTTCATAGTACACACATCAACACTCTTAACCATTTCTTTGATAGATATCAAATCTTGACTGGCATTTTCATAATCTTGTTTCACAAGCCTCACACAAGAACTTAGCAATCGATCTGCGATGCCAATTGGTGTTTCAAGTTTAAGCCTCATTCTTTCCATCCCATTTTCCGTTGAACCGTCCAAGAAACTGAACAGGAACTTTTCTAGTTCATAAAATCTACTAGTTGTCCACCAAGGATCGTTAGATAAAAGCTGATCATAGCTTCTTTTACTGTAATTTGAAGCAGATATTTTTGCTTCCAGCGCAGAACGTGCAGACACAGGATACAACCTTATGTCTTCTACACTTAGTAGGTTGCATGTATTCTCTTTAATGAATGCAGTGGCTTCCTCAAGCTGAAATCAAGAAGGAATAAACCAAATGAAAATGGTATGCAAAAGATGTGTAACAGAATTGTATAGAATAGTACGCAAAGGAAAAGAAACAACATAATGACATTTATGCATTGAACCTCACTGGTATTTCGATAGATATCCAGTTTGTTTAAAACAAACACAACTCTTTTCTTCCATTGTTGTACATAGAGAAGAAATGAAACCTGAAAATGTAAAAAGGAACCAGGTGTTATGCACACAAAGTATTGACGGAAAGAATGGAGTAAATTTCACATGTTCTCAACCCATTGTTCTCTACCAAAATATTCTCTACCAAGATAAGAAAGATAATTAAAATGGGAGGGCAAATCAAGAAGAATAAAAAACATGTATGGAAAATGATCCACACTGGACGAAAGAATTGAATGTGACTTTGGCAATAGAAACTTCGCTTGCAAAATGATGTTTTATTTCATTCAGAAACATTATGTTTCATTTCATCAATATGAAATTAAATGCATAAATCAAGTTAACTGAAACAAGTAAATATTATATGACACAAGATTCAGCTTTATTATTCTTGATGAAAAGAAATAAAAGTGAGGTGCTGAAAACAGGGACATCTATTTACAGACTACAAGAGGTCAACAAATGTACAAAATTCAAGCATGCTGAGAGGAATATATGCAATAGCTCAAGCTAAAAAGAGGGATGTTTGTTAGGACCATATGACAGGACCGGACAGCTGGTTGCAGTCTGCTTGCAAATGGAGGTGAACAGCAGTTAATGCGCACATCAACCAAGTGCAAGAGTTGACAATACTGACTCTTCCTATTCATATTCCTGGAGAAGTGTTGAAAAAGAAAACTAAGAAAAATCAAGATGGATAGTTCTCGCATTGGCTCATGCTCTGTTGCCAATTGTCCTAAAATAAGACAACTTCAAAAAAAAGTAAACTATTCTTTCAAATAATCTGAAGATTCTGAACTTATTTATGTTTAAGTCTAAATATAAACATCATGATGGATTCATCCGTTACAAATAATCAGCACATTCTGTTGATTGTTGCTACTAAAAGAGTACTGAACTTTCTTATTGAGTTCATAGGGTCAGCATGTGGGAGGCTGTGGCTTTGATTTTATGTATTCTGTGATATATTTATAAGAGTTATTGATGCCTACTTATTTTGGACCGTGTTACTACTCCTAACATATGCCTCAGTTTCTCAATTAGCTTACTTATGCCCTATCATTGTAGGGATGCAATGACAGGACAAAGGCTGATAACACTAAGTAGTACATTGTATTGTGCTTCTTATTGATGATTTTTCGAGACAAAGGCAGTACCACTAATGTCAGCTTGACAAATTTCCTCAGCACTCAGCAAGGGGTCAACAACTGGGAAAATGTAATCATCTGTTAGGTGCAATTACCATGATAAAGAATGATTTCACAACAAAAGGGTGCTTTCATGTGGTAAAGATGAGCAACATAGAACTGTTAAAATGTGTTATTTCTTATAGAATTCTTAAGTTGATTTTGTTTTGTAGTTGACATAGATTTCACCAGATTTGGTTGAGTCCCTGTGTTTTAGCTATATTGAGTAGAAATATTTCGAATATTTACACAAATCAGGCTTTGAAGTTTTTCAATGTTTTGCAGGCCATGTAAAGTGTTTCTGTGTCCTTGTACACAAATTAGGAGGCACGGCACAACATGCGAGTTATCTCCACTCAACATACTTTTCTCTTTCCCATCATGCTGTCATATCCCACATTCATCTTAGAAGGTGAGGGATGAAGAAAACATTATATATATGAATGATAAATTCACAAACTTGCAGAGTGTTAACATGAGTCACTAGCCAGAATCATCAAATAGGAAAAATATTACCTCACTTTCAGTGAGTGGCCGGTCAGATGACAAAACAAAGAGAATCAGATCAGCTTGCGGAACAAACTCTTCAGTAAGTCGTTGTTGCCTTTGGAGAATTACATTCGTGCCAGGTGTATCAACAAGGTTCATCTGATACAAAGTAGATACAAAGGTAATTTATCAAATAAAGAGAGAATATTTGGTTTTACATACTCCAACAAAGTAATTGTGATATACTTTGCAGAAATTCAGATATTTGCTGTGGGGACATCTTTTTGCTGAAGAATAAGAAGCCCAATGACTAAATTTTTCATATCTCGATCCTTAAGGCAACAACCTTAGAACCATGGCAAAACTTTAATGTCGGGGATTGTGAAGAGTTGCAAAGACTCACGAATAGGTGGGAATACAGTACATACAATAACTTAGGGACACAGATATTATGATTCAGAACATAGTGAAGACTCCTAACTCTTGCTAAACAGTATCAATATCAAGCTACTAAAGAGTCCTGTTGAAGGTCAGACTAAAAACAGAAGGACAAAAAAAGGTTATTAGCTATAACAACTAAATTATTCTAAAGAAATATAATACTCTACATTGATATTATATCTAAATTAAAATTCTAATCTCATATAAAACAAAAGAAGCTATTTCTTTTTTAAAAAAATCACTTTCAAAGTTACTTTTTGTTAATTCCTAATCATATCCATAGCTAGTCCCAATAATATTATAGCAGCCAATAATGTGGTCCGCAAAAAATAATGCATCTGAAGTAGCTTAGGAAATATAATAATGACCAAGTAAAATTTATTGGCAAACATTTGAATATCAACTGACAAATGCACATAAAAGACATTTAACAAAAAAGGACTTGTATAGACACGTAGGAGTATCAGTATGTTTAAAGGAGCTTACATTCTTAAGAATAGGTGAAGACAAGTAGCATATAAATTGCCCATCTGGACGTCTTTGACATCTTTCTTGCTCATCAAAGTCTTTCTCAGAATAACAAAGCAAAGTGATCTCATTTGTTGTAGGAATCACTCCTTCCTTGAGGTACCTTCTCCCAAGAAGAGCATTTATGACGGTAGATTTTCCAGAATTAAATTCACCCTAAACACATTCGTGAAAGAAAAGTAACTGAGATACTGGCACACCATAATAGAAGAGGAGTAAAACATATAAAAGAGATTATAACAGAAAATTCTAGTTTATATAACGAGATGCAGATGCTTTAAGTCTACAGAACTATCTTGTGTAATTCAATGGAATAAAAGTGATGCAATATGATACCATGTTTTCCATGACAAAATAATTTGTTCAAGCAATGTTATAAGGTCATGCATTCTAATAACAGTCATCGAACATTCAACGACATAAATTATTAATGAGAGAATCAAGAGAAAAAGAAGCCATAGGTCAAATTTTGGAATGAAGTTGGATTCATCTATTTTAGTATTAAGTAACAGAACTTTTCAGAACAAAGATTTCAGCTATATTCAAAGAATAATCTGGTAATTTCAGGTAGTATTTGTCAAGTAAGCCAGCCCAAATTCAAACAGATGTAATCCTATGAAAGAAATAAATTCATTTGAATGTATGAACACCTGGACTCTGACGGTTCGTGCAAACGTGTGGTCTACATAAGGATTCATATAAAAAAGTCCTCATACACAATTAAACGAGTTCGGAAACAGAAATCTATCCGCAACAGGAATATCATGAACATTTAGACAGTTATTACTAGACTCTTCATATTAATTGCTCTAAATGTCGAGCTGATATCGTAAACATGGTTATGATTCTTGAAATTAAAGTTTTCATACTTCAAATTACCACGATAACCAGCAAAAATGGCTCACTGAGGCGAGAAGCGGCGTCTAAGAGGAGCCCAACTTCTTTCATCTGTCATTAGATATAGACATTTCATGTTTCTTGTCATGCAAACTGAAGAAAGTTCAGTTGTATAAGTGAGATTGTTGAAGAGTATCATAAGCTACCAACTGTTTAGCATAAGGAGATCACCATTGGTGCAGCTTCCTGGATAACACCAACTGCTTCCCTTAATAATATTCTTTCTGATTCTATCAGTTGCATCTCTTTTGTAGCCAATTTGGCAAAACCAGCAACGCCATTTTTCTCAACAAACGCGTAATTGACAGCTACTGCCTCTGAACTTCTGGAATTTTGACTTCCTTCTTGAAGGATTCTTTTTGCCATGTGAGTAGTAGAAAATATCTTCTTCAGAACTTCATCACCACAAAGCTTCAAACTACTCAGAGACAAAACTACACCAGCAGCACCTATGTCGAATAACTTCAGCATCGAATCAATAAGCAAGTCCCTTCCAAGTGAATCAGCAATGCTAAAGAAAACAGGCACCTTAACATGCTGGATAGCAGCATTTTCCAGTACATGGGCACAATTTTCCGACGCGTTGCAAATTACGAGGAAGTCAGCACCTTCAGAACTAGATGCAGTTACTGCAGAATTTGTACTTTGCACTATTCTTGCTACCAAGGGGAGATAAACAGTGTCTGATTTGGATTTCATCATCATATTTCTAGCAACAATCGGCGGAAGACCTGCAAAAGAAGAGGAGATGCCATGAAACTCCAAGCCCAGATCACCTTGTACTCTGGAAGGTAACTTGGGAGATGAACAAGATAGGCATTCCGCTTGTCAGTAAACAAGGCGAGGTTTTTAATATGACACGGTGATTACTCATTAAACTTCCCTGGTCGTGAACCTAAAAGACTAACCAAAGGTGAGCAGAAAATGTACAATCAAATACAATCAGAAAACGCCAAAACAAAAACAAAAAAAACATCAGATACAAAAGGATAAATCATAAGTTTAGTTAAGTTAAATGGGTGGTCACCCTGATCAGAGAGGAGGACTCCACTGGCTCCAACAGCAGCAGCAATGTCCACACGCTCACGAATCAGGAGATAAGCTTTGTCCCCAACCAGGGACTTGAGAACGCAAGCAGCCTCGTAGAGGGGACCGCCACTCTCATCATCGCCTTTGCCGCTCTCAAGGACCACAACCCCAACCCCTTCGGAGACCGCAGAGCTTACCGCCTCAGCAACCGAACCCTGGTCTCTGCTAAGAACCTCTTCAGAGCTCAGTTTGAGAACCACCGTGGGCACTTTTATCTCGGGCCGCTTGAACCCACCGGGGAACAGGGTTCTGAGTTGCTGCTGGCTGCTGTTGTCGTTGGGATTGCTGATGGCATTTATTAGATGATGATGGTGGTGGTGGGTTTTTCTTTTGAATCGACGAGGGGAAACGGAAACTGGGTTTTGGGGTTTGTTGTTGGGATCGGGGAGGAGAGGGAGTTTGGGGAGGCGAGAGGCCAATGAAGTGTAGTTGCAGAGAACGGAGACCATGGGAGGAGAGAGAGAGAGAGAGAGAGAGAGAGGGGTTGCAGGAGAGGAGATAAGAGAGAGAGAGAGAGAGAGAGGGGGGGGGGGGAGCTTATCTTCAGAAATGTGAAAGAGTACTAATAAGCGATGAGAGTGGGATGTCGATGATTAAAGTTGGCTGTTTGTATCTGGAGATGACGGTGATGTACGGGACTTTTCACTCTTCTTTCCTCTCTTTTATTTTATTTTTCAAAATGGGTAAAACTTAAGAGTTAACTGGATCACTGGTCACTAAATTTATCTCGTAATCACACGCTTATGCTTATATTTTAATGAGAATAACACATTGATGCAACTGATACATAAGAAACATATTCTTTTCCACACTCCAGCAAAAAGCCACAAAATTGAACTCTCCCCTTCGATGATATACGAAAGGGTGATAGAAAGGCATCAGTAGATTTGAGTTTATTTCATGTATTTTGCCCAGTCATCAGACGCAAGGTTTATCCTTAGAGTAGGGCTCGTTTGCTTCCCAAGGTTTATCCTTAGAGTAGGGTCCATTTGGTTTGATAACGGTACAAGAAATAGGA
>BQKN01000335.1:135382-146781 GCA_022839385.1 Asparagus kiusianus
TTGTGTAAACCCTATTTGTATTCTCTCCCTCTATTAGTAGATCTCCCACCTCTTTGCCCCGTGGACGTAGGCAATTTGCCGAACCACGTAAAAATTGGTTGTACTGCTTTTGTGTGATTTGTAATAGTTTTTTAGGTTCCCTCGACGCGCAGTCCTAGAGCTGACGAGAGGAAGAACTAATATCCTACTTTGATAGGATATAAGCTTCAGATTCTTGTTCCCTTTGAGAAATAAGAATTCTTATTGCGACCTGACTCTCTTGTTGTGCTGCCGAAGTGCTGCCGAAATTTCCGCTGCGCGCAACAATGTCTACTTGGAAAGATTAAAAAGTTTAACAAAAGTTTTAAAAAAGGTTAATACAAGTTTAAATTACTAACAAATAAATTAGAAATAATTTTATAATTGTAACAATAAATTTAATATAATTAAAAAGTTCAAAAAAGAAAAAAAATTAGACAAAAAACTAAGGTGCCGGCTCACGACCGGCCGGTCATGGGCTGGATCAGTCCCGGCTCGCATCTAGACGGGTCGTGGTTAGAGCTAAGCTTACACCCGGAGCTAGAAGGAGCGAAGTACTCTCAATCCATTCTGACTAGACCGGGCCCAAATCAGACCCGACCTGCCATGAGTCTAACGGGCCAAGTCAAGAGGTTAAACGGCCCGGGCTCATGTCCACCCTATTGGTCGGCTAGGATTTGATGGAGATGTTCTCGCCGGGTAGCAGTTGTGTTGAAAGGGAAGGGGGGTTGGTTTAGTCTAGGGTGGCGGCAATCATGGCCTACAAAAATCACAGGTTTGTAGGACAACATATCGGATGACGGGAGGCTGCAGATTTTGTAGATTCACACTAATAAATGTAACACTTCAATAACTTACTGTTTTATCACATTCACATTTAAATACCATGAATTATAAAAATAAGTAACACTTCAATAACTTAAGAATTATAAAAATAAGTAACACTTCAATAACTTAAGAATTATAAAAATAAGTAACACTTCAATAACTTAAGTTGTAAAAAAACTAACACATTTTTTCAGTTACATTAAATATTCTTACCCTTAGAAGTTTTTCATATGATTAGGATATTAAATCTTTTATAAGTTCATTGATGTCATTGTCATATTTATCACTATACGTACTCTCCATCATTTTATTAAGTTCTAGGGAGGTTTTTATTTATTATATGTTGATGTCAGTTATCAAACAGAGATTTATGTGAGGATTATGAGAGTGTTATGACCTCAGACTCCTTTAGATCGTCGGTTCTGGGGTTAACTGCTCCTCCCTGCACATAGAAAGCTTGTAAGAGGACGGAGTTGAGATCTCCGGTTGTTCCTCCGATAATCAAGTCAGTAATTGATCTTTAGTGGGAAATTATAGAGTTAGTTATTAGTAACATAAAAAGGCCAAAGAACGTTACCTTACGCAGTGCCGCTCCTTTTAATAGGGGGTTTGAGGGGTAAGTAGGTAACTTAGACCGAGCCTAGCTATGTATCGGTTGTTGAAGGAGGTGAGTCACCCGGTCATTTATTGTAGGAATGACACCGGGTGCGTCGACTTCTTTATGGAGATTAATATTTAGTAATTTAGGGGTTATAACAAGGGATTATAGCATTATAATTTTATTATATTTTAACAGTGGACAGCTTAGATATTTATATGCTAATTTTTTTATACAACTTATGTCATTGAAGTGTAAATATTGCGACGCAATAGGGTATTTATGTGGCATTTAGTCATAATAAATGAGTAAATACACTTTTAATAATATCTAATCTCCCGTTACACATAGTGTATATATATATATATATATATATATATATATATATACATATAGGATTCTTTACATATTCACCCTCCTACATTTTGGATGAAATAGACAGTATAGATCTTGTCGATTATGACGTTGGTAGGAACATTGCTAGCTCTATTATGCCGAAACGTCTCGACGGCACATGAGTTGGAGACGTTACAGTGAGCATGTGCGGATCAGAACTTGCGGGATGTTCTGATAGTATTAATAGTATTCATTCTCGATATTGCTCAACTCCTTTGATTAGCGTTAAAAGTTAACCTAATTAAGAGCGGTAGCTAATTAACAAAGGGGATTGATGTCATAATACGCTTGGCTGTCAAAGTCGTCCTTCATCTCATAGCTAGCATAAATAAAGGCAGAAGAGAGAGAGAAAGAAGGACGGAGATGAATAGGGAGCTTATCAGTAGGTGAGAACTCCCACAAGGACCCAAACCCGATTCCTGCTGCTGTCTGATCCTTGCCTCCTCTTCACCCGACCCGACCTCCCTCTCTTTTTTTTTTCATCACCTGCCCTTTTCTTTCTCTTTTGGTCTTTTATTATCTTATTTTTTCTCTCTCTCTGTCTGGGCCGCATTCAATTGAAATTTACTTTTAATGAGAATTAAAAAAGAAACTAAAAGGTGTGCAAAAACTAAAAGCGAAACCCACTTTCGTTTCGACTCGCGGTACCATGAGCTATATATAACCTACATCACCACTTTATTAACAACGCTCCTTCCTCTTTTTTATATCCTTCGAACCCTTCTCACCAAAATCTCAAAAAGTTTGTCCTCCCCTTTTCCTGTTCTCATGTAATAAGCTCCCTCGGCATTTAACCAGAAGATCCATACATACATAATACAGTATCGATCTCCTCCTCCTCCGCTTCCGTTCATCCAACAACCCCATCTATCTTTTTTCCTCGATCCATTTTAAAATTAAACCCCGGTTGCAGTAGAATTAACGGGTCGATTCTCTCTGCTAGCTCCTCCCCTGATCCTCCCCCTTTTCCCCATTAATTTCTGCACACAAATTTAAGCATCCAGCCACCTTCATCATATCATAACAAGAGTTTGACATGCACTGTTGAGAGATAATTAAAGACAACAACGGACGCAGGCCCTCCTCCTGGTCTTTTATTATCTCTTCTCATCCTCCTCCATAGAGTGGAAAAATAAAAATAAAAAAATGATAACCGTGACGGACCTTTACCACGTGCTCACAGCGGTAGTCCCCCTGTACGTGGCCATGGTCTTGGCGTACGGCTCGGTGAGGTGGTGGGGGATCTTCAGCCCGGACCAATGCTCGGGCATCAACCGCTTCGTCGCCCTATTCGCCGTCCCCCTGCTCTCCTTCCACTTCATCTCCACCAACGACCCTTACTCCATGAACCTCCGCTTCGTCGCCGCCGACTCCCTCCAGAAGCTCCTCGTCCTCTCCCTCCTCTTCCTCTGGTCCAGGCTCAGCACCGGGGGCAGCCTCGAGTGGGCCATCACCCTCTTCTCCCTCTCCACCCTCCCCAACACCCTCGTCATGGGCATCCCCCTGCTCAAGGGGATGTACGGCCCCGACTCCCCGGCCGGCACCCTCATGGTCCAGGTCGTCGTCCTCCAGTGCATCGTCTGGTACACCCTCATGCTCTTCCTCTTCGAGTACAGGGGGGCCAGGCTCCTCATCGCCGAGCAGTTCCCCGACGGCGCCGCCGGCTCCATCGCCTCCTTCAGGGTCGACTCCGACATCGTCTCCCTCGACGGCAAGGAGCTGCTGCAGGCCGACGCGGAGGTCGGGGGAGACGGCAGGCTCCACGTCGTCGTCAGGAAGTCCACCTGCAGCTCCCGCTCCGACGTCATGTCGCGCAGGTCCTCCCAGAACGGGCCCAACTCGGCCGCCGCCGCCGCCGCCGCGTCCGGAGCAGGAGGAGGGGGGATGTCGGCGACCATGCTGACCCCTCGGCTGTCGAACCTCACCAACGCCGAGATCTACTCCCTCCAGTCGTCGAGGAACCCGACCCCGAGGGGGTCGAGCTTCAACCACGCCGACGTCTTGCAGCATCCTTGTACTGGCAGTGCCACTGGGAGGGGGTCTAATTTCGGCAGCGTGACCCTGGACATCGAAGAGACCGCCAGCAGAGCCGGCAAGCTGAAGAACAGCAACGGGAGGGAGCTCCAGATGTTCGTTTGGAGCTCGAGCGCTTCGCCCGTGTCCGAAACGGCAGGGATCCCCGTGTTCAGAGCGGCGGCGGAGAACGGCGGATGTCGCGACGGGTGCGAGAAGGCCCATGATGGTAGTTACGACGAGTTCAGCTTCCGTAGCAGGCCCATGCCCCAGACGGGCTCCGGCGCAGTGCAGCGGGCCGGGTCCAATTCCACGGCGGAGCTCCACCCCAAGGAGTCGATGATGATGGGTCCACCCCCAATATCGATGATGCCGCCCGCCAGCGTGATGACCAGGCTCATACTGATCATGGTGTGGAGGAAGCTCATTCGGAATCCCAACACTTACTCCAGCCTCCTTGGCCTCATTTGGTCTCTCGTTTCCTTCAGGTCTGACTTGACACCGATCATTTTAATTTTTTCTTTTTTTTTTATAATTATCCCGAGTTCGAGTACGTAGTTGAGAGCTGGTGTTTGTTAGGTGGGGGATCGAAATGCCGGCTATTATCGCCCGTTCCATTGCGATACTCTCCGACGCAGGGCTAGGCATGGCTATGTTCAGCCTCGGTACGTACGTAGGGGTGCACATGCCCTTTCAGTACTGCTTCCTTCTTTTTCTCGGTAACGCGCAGCAGGCCCTCAAAAGAGCCGAGGAGGATTAATTAACATTAACGTGTGGTTTTTGGTGATGGTGGTGATGACGCAGGGCTGTTTATGGCGTTGCAACCCAGGATCATCGCTTGTGGAAACTCGATCGCTGCTTTTGCGATGGCTGTTAGATTTATCACCGGGCCAGCTGTGATGGCCGCGGCCTCCTTTGCTGTGGGGTTAAAAGGAGTTCTGTTGCGTATTGCCGTTGTTCAGGTATTTTTATTATTATTATTATTATTATTATTATTATTATTATTATTATTATCATCATACCTAATCAATTTGCAGCTGTTCCTTGTCATCGTGCTTTTCATTCGTTCAGATTGTTTGATTGGTTGCTTTTTTGTTTCGTCTTGTGCGTTTGTGTTTTGTATTTTGCAGGCAGCTCTGCCCCAAGGAATTGTTCCCTTCGTCTTTGCAAAGGAGTACAATGTTCATCCTGACATTCTCAGCACAGGGTTAGACCCCACGCCATTCATCACCCGCCGAACTTTTTTTTTATTTTTATTTTTTTTCCTTCAAAATTTACCTTCTATTAGTCGTTCTATTAATGTCTGCAGGGTTATCTTTGGTATGCTAATAGCTCTTCCTGTCACTCTGGTTTACTACATTCTCTTGGGACTCTGAAGAAAAAAGCTTTGAGGGGTCTTCACAGGATGTTTTTTCATCTTTTGCTCGTCTGATAGAAATTAGGTGAAGATTATTTTTGGTAGATTTAATTACGTGATGAAGCTTAACATAGGCTATTATTGGTGGACGGTGGTCAAATTGTGGGCGGGGTTATAAATGCTGTACTGATTTTTGGCATTGATTGACGGAAAATCTAACTCCGATTATCTATTTAATTGGATTTATTTAGTACGTTGGATTTTCTTCACCGCTATATCTTGCAAGTGTTTCGCTGGACAATAATTCTCTATTTTACGGGCGGTAGCCCGAATGTCTTGACGAAGGTGTTCTTATAGATTAACTGATAAAGCAAAATAAGAGCAAACGAATATCATATAGATAAATAAAGGCTCTGTTCTTATAGATTAACCAAAGTGATGCAACGCCATAGCCTCTACCTAGATCAGGGGACGATGATGGTCAAATTGTGGGCAGTTAAAATACTGATTTTATCAAGCTCCGGTTACGTATTTTAACGGATTATCATGTTGAGCTCTCCTAAAGAGCTGCCTTGGATTTTTATTATTAATACCGGCAATAACCAAAATGTCCAACCAACAAACCGTGGTTCTTACGAAACTACAGAAAAATAAGAACAAACAAATAGTTACGGGTGGAGTTGAAACTTTGTTTCAAGTAAAAGTCTTAAACCGCAGTGGTGGCTATTAGACGATCGCCCAAAAGTAACGCGAGCGATTGGGTGTAGGTGTGGGTGGGTCCAGATTATTAACAGTGTCGATCGTAGGGAATAACTACGATTGGTTACGTGGGTTTAATACTATTGGTTCGTTTTTGTAGATCCCCCAGTTAGAAAAAAGTACTTCATATTTTATGGGGTTCAACCTGAGAAGATTTAATTAGTCAACTGTAAAGATTCTCCACGATCAAGGATGCAGAGGACGTAAAAAGGCAGGAAAATCCCTGCTGAATACCCCAAGTTCGAAGCCCCATTCACCCACTCAACCATTTCCTATTAGGGAGCATGGTGATTAGTGGAGGACCCGGGGATTTTACTTGGTCAAAATGAGTTTTCTTACTAGAATAATAACAAGAGGGCGGACGAGCTATTGGAGAAATCTGACCGTTTTTGTTAATGCACTCGTTATATGCACGAATGTACCTAGATCCCCAATTAAATACTCATCATCAAGTATAGAGAATTTCCGATTCGACACAGGATTTTATTGTGTAGAATAGAATAAAATGGCACATGAGTTTCAGGGAGAGGCTAAAGGCTAGAATGAAAGAACTCAAATAGTAAGATGTCAAAATAAACAAATTTCATGATAGATTTCTGAAAAACCATGGAAATTATATTTGGAACGTGCATTTTAAATAATCTACCAAGTCAAAAATTAACTACCAACATCACTGCATAAGCATGCAAAACACAAAGAAGAATCGCAAAGATGATGCCAAATAAAACAGTATATCAACTGCGGAAGAAAACTCAGATTGCTCTACTTTGGTTCTGTAGAAAATTGGGAAGCAGACCTCCGGGGCAAGCATTCACCATCTAAATTAAAATAGATAATAAGCTATTTTTGTTAAGGGGTCTTATTCGCGAACCTTTTGTATGCCTACCAAACGAGCATAGTCAACCCACCTGGTCAAGAAAATACAAAAATTAGAGTATGTCAAAACTTTTAGTTTATTTCTTGGGTTGTTCAGTAGCAAGTTGAGCTGCGATGAAATGCGGAGGGAGGGAGGGGTTCACTCACAACAAGGATCCGACAAATGTGTTTCCTGTACGAACTGCAAAGCACAATGCACTTAGCATGAGCTTATGATTGTGTAGCAATGGCTCCAGAATTCGCTGTTCAATTATACCGGCCAGTATCTGGTACCTATTTTCAAATAACAAAAGAATAAACTTCATTAGTACATCTAAGCACCATCGCCATTTATGTGAAATTTCTACAGTAATTAATAAGAAATAAGACATTTCCGACTTTTTAAGTGTTTCGTCTACAAATACCCAACATAGTTTTGATTCTACATATCTCGACAAAATAAAAGCATCTTGAAAGAGAAACGAAAGTCCGTAAGAGTGGAATAATATTTAGTGGATATTAGGTATATTGTTGGAAGAAATACCCATAACCAGTGGAGAAAACAATTCAAATAATATTTCTTCAAGATCCTCCCTGAAACTATACATATGGCTAGAAGAAACTATTTTTGTGCTCTCTTAAAAGGAAAAAAGAGGCTGAGCTCAGTTACCAATATTTTTTCTCAAAATAGAAATTGGTATGCTGCAATGCATAAAAAATTAAGAACAAATGGGGGGAAAAGTTTCCAGAGAAGAAAATAGTATAATTCTGAAGAAGATGAAACCAAAAATCACTAAAGAGAGATATATACCTAAGGTTACTGGAAACGGCCATGTATACACCATAGGCAACACTGGTTGAGAGTATAGGGACTTCGTCTGCTTCACCATCATAATCTTTGTCTACTGCCTTTCTCGTTCTAATCAGTGCGTTTGTTACCCCTGTTCCTATCTGCAAAGACAATGAATTCTAAGAAGCAATTCGATTCCCAAAAAAATAAAAAAAAAAACTTCAGCAAATAAGTTCCAACAGTTAATAGCTATAGGTGATAAAGATTTTCATTCAATATCATTGTGCTCAGCTAAGATGAAACAGTGAAACACTGTTTGTCAGGTCAGTTGCATCCCTAAGGTTCTCAAAAGTATACAATAGGGTAAGTTTCTGGGGAGAATCAATAAATCAAATTGTCGATGTTCAAAAGAGAAACAATAAACAGACAGAAAGCAAATACCCCAAAAACAATACTACTAAAAGTATGCCAAAAGGTAACACAATATAAGATAATGTAGGAAGAACAATGTCAATAATGGTGGTGAAATGATACCCTCTTATGCACTGAAATCATGAGATGAAATTCAGAGATATGCAAATGGGTCCACCAGTAATAAAGTTGGACTCAGTACTCAGACCATTATACAAAGGCCTCCCTATAAATTACCATGGAAGCTTTATTGAACAATACCCTTCTTTACACTTGAGGACATATAATGTTTCTCAACTATGTAGGAAGTTGTACGCCTTAGCCAAAGAGCTGCAGCTGGTGCACCCTCAACATCAGCAGAACTGAATAAGCACAGAACAATACTCACAGTCATATGTCCTTCCCCTAGGTATGCTCCGCTATACCACGACATGCAATAACATGCTAGCCTAACCCGATGCCGGAACTATCTTTACTTTCCCAGAATTACACAGTCCATAGTTCTCCAACAGTGCACCTACTTTCCAAAACCAAAGGTTTCCAACTCTCCTAAATACTAATTAAGCATCACTGCAATTATCTGGTAGCCTTGCCCAACAGCTTCCTTGGTCTCCTTCTCTTCGGGCTTCCCAATTGCTCCTGATCCGCACATCATGCCACCACATTCATCTTCTCTCATTTTAGGCTATTACTTAGCATCTCAAACAAGGACCTATCATGTCATACTTACAACATTATGTGACCACTATACTGGATGTGTCCACGTCCCTGAATTGTTGCACGTTTACCATGTTAAAGGTTTTCTTTTTTTATGTTGATGAAATAGACGAGATATCTGGGCGTTTTTAAGTGAGAAAGGAGAAGATATGGAGGTTTAGTGACGACTCATTGGAGTTCAAAACAGCATTGAAGTACATAAAAGAAGAATCAAGCCAAAAAAAAGATCTGATCCAAAAGACTTTGTAAGCTGATTACAACTATTCCAAAAAGCCTTATTTACACGCTTTATAAGTAGGAAAGAAATAAATCTATCTAGATCTAATTCTAATTATCCAACCAATTTAAACAAATCTAGATAAATAATTGTGCTGTTCACATGGTCAGATAATACAAATGACTCTAAAATACCTATCAACCCTAACAAACCAAACCTTCAGATCAAACGGAAGCACATCGAGCTCCTGAGTACATTATTCACAGCACCGTATCATCAATAACATCCAATGTCAATAGAATAAATTTTTGGGTAGAAGGCGTTAATGAAAACTTAAGGTAATTTAGTAATTTAGAATTCAGAATGTGAGGAAGTAGTCCAAACATCAAAGGCTTATGAATCCAACATCAAAATTAGCAGTAAAACACAGATCTTGAAATCTGACTTGTGAGGGTAAGGTGATCGGGTATTGGTCCAAACTAAAAAACAACTGAATCTTTTAGAAATCAGGTGTTTACCAAGAGAGGATCTTAATCTAAATCTTAATGCCCAAAGGAAAAAAGGCAAAGCAAAGACAGCAATTACAATGAAGAGACAGTTCTCTGATGGACAATTCCATTGATGGGAGCTGTCCTCTTAACGTTGTTCACCTGAGGATCAACTGCTTCGAATTTGGACCATTAAGTAACGAAATTTCTTAAGAGGAGAGAGTAGGAAACCCAGTCTCACAATTGCTCACCTTTCCTGACCACACAATGGACAGCATTATACTTCGTATACGTAAGCATCAAATTTGTTAGTCATCAATAGCTCTCACTGCATTTCTGCACTTCTACTTCTCATGATATTTCGATATCTTGTTTGAAAGAGAGGAAGCCAATTACAGGTGGAACCAGATCTGTTTTCGGTGGAATCAGCAACAAGAAAGTTTGTACTCTATAAAACATCTATAAGTCATATAGATCATACGTACACAAATTTTGTGATGGATAAAATATTTCTACTTTATAATTCTCCCAGAATCCTGCATAAAACTACTAGGGGAAAATAATAACCCTGTTGATTTCATGGTAGCAGGTGGTCCTGCTCCATTTATTGTCATAGTCTTGTTTCTATACAACTGCAACCTTTATAAACTTTAGTAAGCTGTAATTCTAGTTCCCAATGTAAATTTAGAGCCTGAACAGTGGTGTTGTTCAAAAATTTCATGAAGATTCCTTCATCTCAGTTTTCCTCCACAATTCCGGCACCTTTAATCTAATCTCTGGTACATAAGATGTAATCGGATATTGTTCACCCATCAGAAAAACCCAAAATGACATCAGGACCCAACCTCAAGCCATTGCTGGTAAGCTTTGGTCTTTGTAAGACATGATGCGTACACATGATAGAGGTATGCAGTGCGGATACACAAAACATGCCAATTGGTAATTAACGTGATTTAGAAGCTAGCATAATGATAACAAAAAATGTATTAGAATTTAGAAGATTGAAATAATGAAAGGCAAGGCTAATTTAAAATGGGAAGAAGATCAAACTTACAAGCGATGCACTGGTTCCAACTAGAAAAAGTTTTGATCCATTGCGCTGCGGAAAAGAATATCATGTTACTCATATGTCATAATAGAACTAGTAGATGTTTAAATGTTTAAATGACATCTGATAGATTAGTGAAGCAAAATTATCACTTACTGCAATTGCACCTAATCTCTGCAAAAAGGAGTAGGATGTACCAGCCAGGGCAACCTGTAGGAAGTATTTAGATTAGTAACCTACAGTTCAACAAGGTTCCACGTGCATCTGAAGACTTAACTAAATCACCGATATCCAAAAATTTTACCTGGAAAGCGTTCTCAGGACAGCTGTAAAAGAATTTTGAAATAGCTCCAGCACTGATTGCAATAGGTGGTTTTAGAGAAACAGTTGGAGCAGGAAGCCAAACAAGCATGAAATCTGCAACTATCGCCATGACCTAAAGATTTTAAGGTAGAAAGTGAAGATTTTGTCCTGAACAGAGATATGGAAACAACAATGACACAAAAAAGCCACTGAAACTTAAATCTTAGGCCCAATATTTTATTCCTAGGGCCAAAGTGTTCCACCAATACGAGCGAAATATAGTTTAAAAGAGGTTGTGCTTTATTTTAACTGATGCTAGTAGAAAGTTTGATCTGATGTATTGTTTAGCATGTGTCCAAATAAATGGGACTAAATGATAGGGAATATTAATTGAATAGAGAACTTGCTGGTTTGCCAAACCCTGACGTTCTTTTTGGTTCTTCTGCAAATCATTTTCCATGCTCTTTTTATTTTACTATCATTTTTCCTCCTATATTTCTCATGCCTTGAACATTTGAGCTCTTCTATCAGACTGTCACAGTCGAGACCCTTACTGTCAGCCTAACAAAACAAAAGTGGGGCCCGCAAAGGCGGGCCCCAC
>BQKN01000336.1:0-12111 GCA_022839385.1 Asparagus kiusianus
AAAAAAAAAAAAAAAAAAAAAAAAAAAAAAAAAAAAAAAAAATCCAACTCAAATAGGTATCCAACCCGAACCAGGAAACTCAAAATACTACTATCGATCGACTGATGCTCTTGCATCGGTCGACCGACCAGAACGATGTTTTTACAGGGTTGCTTCATGCACATTATCAGTCGACTGATGCAAGACCATCAGTCGACCGACTAGAGGAGTGTTTTTAGGTTGTTTTCTTACAGTCTCATCGGTCGACTGGTGCTTCTCAATCAGTCGACCGGTCAGGGTTTTACCTGCTGTGTTGATTTTGTTCCAGGTTTGGGTCTACACACCCAAAACCAACAATCTCTCACTTGTAGACCAAACCACCATCAACGAGCTCTTCTGAACTTTCGTCGTCTTCGCAAGCATCTTCTCCTCCCCGAAAAATTCCTTTCTGCAATCAATCATCATCATCGGTGATCCCACTTGTTCCTAGTGTGGCTCCGCCCTCATCTTCTACGCGTGAAGGCCAATTGAAGTTGCGTACAACTCCAGCTTTTCGATGGTCATAACTTTAGTTAACATATCTATAGGATTTTGGCTCCCTAAAATCTTCTCCAATTGTAACTTATCGTCCTCTATCAGCGAGCGTATGAAGTGGTAACATACGTCGATGTGCTTCGTTCTGGCATGATATACTAGATTCTTGGCAAGGTGTATAATACTCTGGCTATCACAATAAAGAACATTGTTCCCTCGCTTCAGATCTAACTATTCCAAGCACCCGGTCAAGCAAATCATCTCATTGCTGGCTTCAGTCACTGTGACATACTCTACCTCAGTCGTGGACAACGTCACTATCTTCTGCAATCGTGAGACTCAGCTCACTGTTGTTGACGCTAAAGTATAAACATACCCCGTGGTACTTCGCCTGGTATCATGATCACCGGTAAAATCTGCATCCATGTATCCCTGCAGTACCATTTCCTTCATCCTGAAACACAGTGACATATCCGTAATCCCTCTCAAGTATCACAATATCCACTTAACGGCCTCCCAATGTTATTTTCCTGGATTTCTTACAAACCTGTTCACAACTCCTACTGTATTGGTAATATCCAGCCTTGTGCAAACCATCGCATACATAAGACTACCAATGGCTGATGAATATCTACACATGTGCTCTTTCTCTGCATCCTTCTTGGGCGATTGCTCCTCAGATAACCTAAATTAACTTCCTAGGGGCGTGTCAACGGTCTTTGTATTTTGCATGTTGAACCTCTGGAATACTTTCTCAATGTATTCAGCCTGACTCAACTTCAGCGTCCCTTCAGCCATATCCCGACTGATTCATATCCTAATAATTTACTTCTCTGCACCCAGATCCTTCATAGCAAACTCATTCGCTAACTGCTTCTTCAATTTGTTTATCTCCTCTAAACACGATTCTGCAACTAACATGTCATCTACATACAATAATAATACGACATAGCTAGACTCAAATCTCTTGAAGTAGCAATAATGATCTGAATTGCATCTTTCATAGATTACTCTGTATGAAGTTATTAAACTTCTTGTACCACTGTCTCGGAGTCTGTTTCAAACCGTATAAGACTACAAACAATCTTTTCCATTCCTTCTTCTATAAAGCCAACATGTTACTTCATGTAAATTTTTTCATCCAAGTCACCATGAAGAAAGACAGTCTTCATATCCAACTGGTCAAGGTAGAGATTTTTAGCAAATGCTAAGCTTAACACCACTCTGATGGTTGTGAGCTTCATGATGGGGAGGGAGGGGAATATCTTCGTATAATCAACTCCTTCCGGCTATTGGAACCCTTTCACAATTAATCTGACATTGTACCTCTTGCTTCCATCATTCTCATACTTAACCCGGTAAACCTACTTGTTATGTAAGGCTTTCTTCTGTACAGGTAGCTGGGCTATCTCCCATGTCTCATTCAAGTAAAGAGAATCCATCTCTTCTTGTATTGTCTGCTCCTACTTCTGGGATTCACCAACTTGTATTGTCTCCTCATAGCACTTCGGTTTACCACCATCTGTCAAAAATAAATAATCTAGTGACAAAAGATATCTGGGATTCAGTTTGGGTACCCTAGATGACCTTCTAAGCACCTCGTCCTGGGACCTAGGTAGTAGTCTCTGCACCTGGAGTCTTCTTCGTTCTTCGGTCAAAACTAACATTGTCTCCCTCATCTCAAGAAGTTATTCCAAATCCATGTACTCGGATTCACCTGCATTCTTAGTGTTGCTCCTACTGCTTTGGCTATCCTTGACATTGTCCTTATCCTTATACATCACCTCTTTATTAAATATGACATCTCTACTCCTGATGGTCTTCCTGTTCTTATCATCCCACAAACAATATCCGAACTCATTAATGTTGTATCCAATAAATGTGCACTTCTGCGACTTAGATCCTAGTTAGTCCCTGATATGGTCACTAATATGAACATATGCTATGCAACCAAAGACTCTCAAGTGAGAGAGATTAACCTTCTTACCACTCCAAACTTATTCTGGAATTTCAAAATCCAAAGGAATTGATGGTTCATGATTAATCAAATAAGCTGTTGTATGGACCGCGTCCGCCCAAAACGTCTTAGGTAGATCTGCATGTAGTCCATGCTCATCGTACATTCTGTCAATATTCTATTCATCCTCTCTGCAACGCCATTCTATTGTGGTGTCCCTGGAGTAGTTATCTCTAAACGAATCACATTCATGCCACAGAACTTCTTGAACTCCTCCAGCTCATATTCTCCACCATTATCCGATCTCAGATACTTCACCTTCAGATTTGTCTCGTTCTCTACCATGGTTTTTCACTTCTTGAAGATCTCGAACATTTCTTACTTGTGTTTCATGAAGTATACCAACACCTTCCTCGAGTGACCGTCGATAAATATGACATAGTACGTCGAACCACTAATAAAAGACACACGCTAGCTGGGACCCCAAACATCTGTATGAACAAGCTCTAGCTTGTGAGCTTTAGGTGGTCTTCTTCCAGTCTTCTGAAAGCTAACCCTCTTGTACTTCCCGTAGATGCAATCTTTACAAACATCAACTTTAACTGATTTATGCTGGATAGCTTTCCCTGAGAGTGTAGAATCTCCATACCCTTCTCGCTCATGTGTCCCAACCTGTTGTGCCACAGATCTGTACTCTCCTTACCTGCTACAATTACGAGGGTGTCACTCGCATGTGAAGTATGGTAGAGAGTTTTGGTTTTATTATCGCGGGCAACCACCATAGTACCATTGGAGATCTTCTACAACTCCCTGGTAAATATCGAAACATAGACTTCTGCTCCAAGCTGGCCAACTAAAATAAGATTTCTCTTCAGCTTCGATACATGTCTGATATTCTTCAGACACCACTTAGAGCCCTTCATCTGAATTTACGCATCGCCTCTTCCAATAATACTGTAAGGCTCGTTGTCCCCTAAGTATAATTTTCCAAAGTCCCATGCTACATAGTTCTGAAGAAGCTTCCTATTAGCAGTGGCGTGAAATGAGGCTCCCGAATCAATAACCCATGAATCATAATCGTTATCCATAGCAAGGATTAAGGTATCTTACACAATATGAGCCTCCTGCTTATTTGTATCATTCTTTGGTACTTTACAGACTGAAGACATATGGCTCTTCTAGCCGTAGTTCTAACACTTCTCTTTGATAGGCCTAACATTGAAGTTCGACCTCTTTTTCTTTGACTTTGATCGATTCCTATTCTGGTTACCCTTATTATAGCTCTGGCCTCTCTGCTCGAGATTTAGAGCTAAACCTAAACCTTTTGATTCGGACGATTTTCTTCTAACCTCCTCAGATAGAATCATACTAATAATCTCGCTCAGCTTTAACTTCTCCTTCCCTACTGAGTTGCTGATTGCGGTCACACAACCTGCCGAACTATCTGACAACTACGATAGTATCAGTAGGGCATGCACTTCATCATCAAACGTGATATCGATTGAGATGAGTTGATCAACAATCGTGTTGAACTCACTGAGATGTAACTTAAAGAAATATCATTTTTCCATCTTGAGGTTGAAGTGTGTCTTGATGAGATGCACCTTGTTTGTGGCTGACGGTTGCTCGTACTTCTTTACGAGCGCTTCCATAAGTCCCACCATCATCTTCTCCTTCAATATATTGTGGGTGACTGATTTGGTGAGCGACAACCGAATCTGCCCTAAAACCTTTCGATCCAGTATTTTTCAGTCCTCATCTCATCTGATTCTTCTTTCTTCTGTCCCTTGGCTTTGCCCATCAACGGATGGTAAAAAATTCTTTTGGTACAGATAGTCCTCCATCTGCGACTTCCAGTAGACAAAGTCTAATCTGTTAAATTTCTCAATCTTCGATTTGCTTTCTTCTGCTATCTCTTACACAAATCTTCCGAACGAAGCTCTGATACCGGTTGTTGGGGTTGAACACTTGATAACCTGTGCCCTTCCGGATATTGTGTCAAAAATATAGCAAGAAAGAAATCACAACAAATATAAAAACTTGTAGGAAAGAATAAACAAAGAGAGAACACCAGATTTAACGAGGTTCGACAAATGTGCCTACGTCCTCAAGAGCCACACTAGAAATTCTTTGACTATTGAAGAAGATTACAATGCTCACAATAGGTCATACTCTCTCTAAGATCTGTGATCTCAAAGTGCTCTCAAAACCCTCTATTTTTCATGTACAATTAACCCTAAAAACGTTTAAGGTTATATATATATATATATATATATATATATATATATAGTAGGATCTGAAATAGATACACTTGAACACTAGAGGGGGGGTGAATAGTATTCTGTTAAAAGTTATGCAAAGTATATTATAAATTGCAATGAAAAATAACAATCTCAGAAAATCACAATCACAAACACAAGGATTTTATACTGGTTCCACCAATCCGGTGTACATCCAGTCCCCAAGCAAATCCCGCTTGAGAGTTTTCACTATGATTTTGAATAAACTTATAAAATCAAACGCAAACCTGACCAATTTGCAAGTCCCTGCAAATTGCAACACCAATTGACAAACACCTTGTCAATTTGAACACCAATCTCTACACCAAGAGATCAACCCTCTCAAACCCGAGAGAAATCCTTTTGAAGCAAGAATACAATTGATCCTATAAGCCTTGAATGTGTAATGAAGTGTAGCAGTGGCTTAGGACTCTTTTAATCTCTGTAAATTGCCTAAATGAAAAGTATTTGATGAATGTTTAAAGGCAATTTTAGAAACTCTTCTTTTTCTCAAAATCTGAATGTTTTTCACTTGAAAAATTGCACAAAGATCAAAGCTTATGGGTGTATATGTCTATGCAATTTTTCTGAACAAATAACTTATTTATAGCCCTTGAAAAGACAAATTTTTTGAACTTTAAAAATGTTTAAAAACGGCTATAAACAGTCACATATTCAAACTTTGAAAACTGGAAAAACCGTATCTGTAGTCGACTACTGTTGACATTAGTCGACTACACTGAGTTCAAACAGACTCTGTGTTTTCAGAAAATTTTCTCAGTAGTCGACTATAATGCTCATTAGTCGACTACACTGTATTTTGACAGAAACTTATAAAATGAAATTTGAGTTCAGTAGTCGACTATAATGTTGATTAGTCGACTGCACTGTAAAATATCAGAAACTTATGTTTCTGTCAAACACCTGAGTAGTCGACTATAATTACTATTAGTCGACTCGACTATACTGTAAATTGACAGAAACATGTATTTGAGTTTTATACATGAGTAGTCGACTACTTTTCTAATTAGTCGACTACTAAGAGTAAAAATTCAGCTATAAAGAGTTTTTTATAATCAAGTTTTAACTATTATTCTAATGGTTAACATAGGGGATTTCTATAGTTAACCAACACACTAAGCCTGTGTTAGTGTGTTCTAAAATTGTGTGTGTGTGCATGTGTGTGATCAAGGCTTGTACAATAATTCTAAGTAAAAAAAATATAAAATACATTATCTCATTTATTCTTCATTTTCTTCACTTCAAGATGCCTTGAAATCAACATGCACTTTTCACATATTCTGATATTGAAATCTGCATATAAAAGTTAGTGCACACACATTGTATAAATTGTTATCATCAAAACATTATCATGGAGATATGATATTCAACATTCTCCTCCTTTTTGATGATAACAAATAATTTATGCCAAGATATGTATTTTATAATCAGGTTAAAAACATAATGAAATAACTATACTTACTCCCCCTGCATATAATACTTACTCCCCCTGCATATATGCAATATAAGTTTATAACATTATATAAACAATACATATCATAAGTATCATAAGTATATAACTATTTCTCCCCCTTTGTTATCAACAAAAAGAGGAAGCTAAACATGACATTATTTCTTCAACATGAGCTAAAACTTCAAACAAATCATCCATGTTATGAACATAATCCATAACTTCACCCATCCAAATAGGTAGGCAAAGACTTGCCATAAAGACCAAAAGTTCCACAATGTTCATCACCATGATCTGTTTAAGATATATAGTACATGCATTATCTAACCAAACATTATCATATATAATAGAAACACACAACTAACATAACTGACATAGTAGCAACATAACAAACATATTACATAAGTCCTAACAACACACAACCACATAGTTTTTGAAACTTAAACATAATAACATAATTGTTTTGACACTTATCATTAAAACATCTTAAGGTGCTGGAGGAGGTTGCTGTCCCTGAAAATATGTATTGAGCTTTGTGTCCAAGTCTTCAAACTTCTTGATTAAGTCTTCTTGATTACTAATGATGTATGAATTTTGTGCATAGAGAGCTCTTTGACCAGTTTCAAGTTCAAGGATACGTGCACTTAAAGTGTTGTATTGCACGTCTGAAAAGCAAGAGGGTTCTGTAGGAAATGGTGGTGGTTGACTTGAGGAGGTTCCTGCTTGTGTTGAAGATTGTGGAATATCTTCTTGATGATGTTCAGGTTCATTTTGAGGAGGATTTTGTTCTTGAATTTCAAAGTTTGTTAATTTTATCCTAGTTAGGGCATTGGAGTCAAAAAATTCAATAGAACGGACAACAGAATTTTTAGATTGGAGATCTACATGGAATTTGTCAAAGATTTTAGTTAGGAATGCACCATAAGGTAGAAATCCTCTTGGAATAGTTAAAAGATTGTCAAAGTAAACTTCAGCCCAATTAACTTGTATATTTCCCATTATAGCATATAAAGCTTTTGCTAAATCTAGAAAAATGAAATGAAAACTTCCAGTTTTTAGAAACAAGTTATATGCTAGGATACGAGCAATGAACCTAGGAATTGGACGAAGTTTGTTTGAGTTGTTTAACGGTTTGCCATATCCAGGAAGAAATATATGATTTGACAAAAGTTCTGAATCATTCATCCTAACAGATCTAAGAGAAATTCCTTGATAAGGAATATTGAAAATTTTACCAATTGACTTTGTAGTTAAGTCAATTTCCATTCCTTTAACAAGAGTTTTTAGTTTTTCTGAGCCACCAATAGTTCCCACACGTTCTATATTTGTATAGAACAGTTGCACAAGAAACGGATATGTGGGTTTCCTATTTTCAGCAGAAAATAACTCAAGCAATCCCACATTTTCAAAATATGAACTAAAATTCTAGGGAATAAAATCATCAAACTTCACAAATCGTCCTGGAAGAACTTCAAAAGTTGATAATTTGTTAAATTCTTCTAATAAATCAGGACTTTTTAAATATATAATGATTTTATCATTAACAGAGGTATGGGTTTGCTTAGCTTTCTTAGATCTAGACATGATTAGATAGATAAATTGCCAAAGATGTAAAGATCAAGTTTAGAATAATACCCGAAACTATAGAAACCCTAGATGGGGTTAGAAAGTAGTTTTTGTTTTTAACTTTATCTTTTAAGAATAAAACATTATGTATGGTTGAGATTTGATAGTAAATTAAGTGTAAGGTTGAGATTTGATCTTAAATGTATAGTTAGGATTGATGGAGTTAAAAATGAATGGTTGAGATTGATTTTATTTAAGTGAAACGGGTATGGATCTTGGGTTTTTGGTTTGGAAATCCAATAAGCTTTTAAAAAACTGTAATACTTAAAATACAGGATCAGTAGTCGACTAATAGTGAGAGTAGTCGATTACACTGTACTAGACAGAAAGATTAATTTCAGTTTTTAACTCAGAGTAGTCGACTAATCTGTATTGTAGTCGACTATACTGTAATCAACAGAAAGTTGTTTTTAAGATTTTAACATAGAGTAGTCGACTATAAAGGTAAGTAGTCGACTACACTGTAATTTTTAGGAAAAATTCTTTGTACTGCTTGTGCATGTAGTCGACTATAAGTCAAATTAGTCGACTAATTATAGTATAAATGTTTATTTGATTGTTTTAAAACTTAATTTAAATCTTCAAATGAACATATACCTAATTCCCTTCTTAATTTAACATAAATTTCTTCTTTTATGGGTTTTGTTAATATATCTGCAATTTGTTTATCTGTAGGTATAAATTCTAATGAAATGTCACCTTTAAGCACATGATCACGTAAAAAATGATGTCTAATATCAATGTGTTTTGTACGTGAGTGTTGAATAGGATTTTTAGATAAATTAATTGCACTAGAATTGTCGCACATAATAGATGATATGGGACAATTTATGCCATAATCAGTTAAAGTTTGTTTCATCCATAATATTTGTGCACATGCAAGACTTGCAGCAATATATTCAGCTTCAGTTGTTGATAATGACACTGAATTTTGCTTTTTACTAAACCAAGATACAAGTGAATGTCCTAAGAAATGACATGTTCCACTTGTACTTTTTCTATCAGATTTACATCCGGCAAAATCAGCATCACTATATGATATTAAATTAAAAGAACTATGTTTAGGATAAAATAAACCATAATTTGTAGTATCTTTAATATATCTAAAATTTCTTTTTACTGCTTTAAGATGAGATTCTTTAGGATTAGATTGAAATCTTGCACATAAACATACACTAAACATTATATCAGGTCTACTTGCAGTAATATAAAGAAGTGATCCAATCATACCTCGATATAGCTTTTGATCAATATTCTTACCATTTTTATCTTTGTCAAGTGATGTATTAGTGCTTATTGGTGTTGGTTTGCTTGATGAACTTTCCAATCCAAATTGTTTGAGTAAATCTTTTGCATACTTGCTTTGATTGATAAATATTCCTTCTTTCAATTGTTTAATTTGTAGTCCAAGGAAGAAATTTAGTTCACCCATGTGACTCATTTCAAATTCATCCTGCATAGTCTTAGCAAATTATTGACAAAGATTGTTATTAGTAGAACCAAAAATAATATCATCTACATAAATTTAAATTAGTAAAATATCTTTGTTTATTTTCTTAATAAATAATGTTGAATCAACTTTTCCAATTTCAAAACCTGAAGTTAAAAGAAACTTCTTTAATCTATCATACCAAGCACGAGGTGCTTGTTTAAGACCATATAATGCTTTATTAAGTTTAAAAACATGATTTGGAAAACTTTCATGTTCAAAACCTGGAGATTGTTCTACAAAAAACTTTTTTTTTATAAAACCATTTAGAAAAGCACTTTTAACATCCATTTGAAATAATTTAAAATTCATAAAACATGCAAATGCAAGTAAAATCCTAATTGATTCTAATCGTGCAACAGGTGCATAAGTTTCATCATAATCAATTCATTCTTCTTGATTATAACCTTGAGCAACTAATCTAGCTTTGTTTCTAATAACTTGACCAAATTCATCTAATTTGTTTCTAAAATTCCATTTTGTTCCAATAATGGATTTATTTTGAGGTCTAGGTATAAGATTCCAAACATTGTTTCTAGTAAATTGATTAAGTTCATATTGCATAGCAATTATCCATGAATCATCAAGAAGTGCTTCTTTTATATTTTTAGGTTCAATAATTAAAATAAAAGCATTATGAGCAATTAAATTAAAATGAGATCTTGTAGTTACTTTATCTGAAATATTTCCAATAATTAAATCATGTGGATGATTTTTAACTTCTACAAAATCTTTAGGTAAGTCATTTTGTATTTTATCATCTTTTGTAATATCTAACATTGGAGTATCATGAATAGTATCAATTATTTCATCATCATTATTTAATATAATAGGTGTTTTTGAAAAATTTTCATCAAAAGAAACATGTAAGGATTCTTTAATAACTAGTGTTCTTTTGTTATATATTCTGTAAGCTTTACTATGATTAGAATATCCAACAAAAATTCTTTCATCGGATTTAGAATCAAATTTATCTAAATTATCTTTTGTGTTTAAGATAAAACATTTACAACCAAAAACTTTAAAGTAAGACACTTTAGGAATTTTGTTATAAAATAATTCATAAGAGGTTTTCTTTAAAATAGGTCTTAATAAAACTCTATTTAAAATATAACAAGCTATTGATACAGCTTCTGCCCAAAAATATTTAGGTAAATTACTATCACATAACATGGTTCTAGCACATTCTTGTAAAGTTCTATTTTTCCTTTCTACAACTCCGATTTGTGGAGTTGCACGAGGAAAAGAAAAAATATGTGATATATCATGTTTGTCACAATAATTTGCAAATAATTCATTTTCAAATTCTCCTCCATGATCACTACGAATAGAGATAATAGATGTAGATTTTTGATTTTGAATTCTTTTGCAAAATATTAAAAATTCATTAAAAGCATCATTTTTATTTTTAAGAAAAATTACCCATGTAAATCTAGAAAAATCATCAACAAGAACAAATGCAAGGATTTTATACTGGTTCCACTAATCCGGTGTACATCCAGTCCCCAAGAAAATCCCGCTTGAGAGTTTTTACTATGATTTTGAATAAACTTACAAAATCAAACGCAAACCTGACCAATTTGCAAGTCCCTGCAAATTGCAACACCAATTGACAAACACCTTGTCAATTTGAACACCAATCTCTACACCAAGAGATCAACCCTCTCAAACCTGAGAGAAATCCTTTTGAAGCAAGAATACAATTGGTCCTATAAGCCTTGAATGTGTAATGAAGTGCAGTAGTGGCTTAGGACTCTTTTAATCTCTGTAAATTGCCTAAATAAAAAGTATTTGATGAATGTTTAAAGGCAATTTCAGAAACTCTTCTTTTTCTCAAAATCTGAATGTTTTTCACTTGAAAAATTACACAAAGATCAAAGCTTATGGGTGTATATGTCTATGCAATTTTTCTGAACAAATAACCTATTTATAGCCCTTGAAAAGACAAATTTTTTAAACTTTAAAAACGTTTAAAAACGGCTATAAACAGTCACATATTCAAACTTTAAAAACAGGAAAAACTGTATCTGTAGTCGACTACTGTTGACATTAGTCGACTACACTGAGTTCAAACAGACTCTGTGTTTTCAGAAAATTTTCTCAGTAGTCGACTATAATGCTCATTAGTCGACTACACTGTATTTTGACAGAAACTTATAAAATGAAATTTGAGTTCAGTAGTCGACTATAATGTTGATTAGTCGACTACACTGTAAAATATCAAAAACTTATGTTTCTGTCAAACACCTGAGTAGTCGACTATAATTACTATTAGTCGACTATACTGTAAATTGACAGAAACATGTATTTGAGTTTTATACATGAGTAGTCGACTACTTTTCTAATTAGTCGACTACAAAGAGTAAAAATTCAGCTATAAAGAGTTTTTATAATCAAGTTTTAACTATTATTCTAATGGTTAACATAGGGAATTTCTATAGTTAACCAACACACTAAGCCTGTGTTAGTGTGTTCTAAAATTGTGTGTGTGTGCATGTGTGTGATCAAGGCTTGTACAATAATTCTAAGTAAAGAAAATATAAAATACATTATCTCATTTGTTCTTCATTTTCTTCACTTCAAGATGCCTTGAAATCAACTTGCACTTTTTCACATATTCTGATATTGAAATCTACATATAAAAGTTAGTGCACACACATTGTATAAATTGTTATCATCAAAACATTATCATGGAGATATGATATTCAACATATTCTTCATTAACCTGCATTTGAAGATAAAAACAATTATTAGTGGTATATTTATTCATATAAAA
>BQKN01000336.1:12211-30261 GCA_022839385.1 Asparagus kiusianus
AACAATGTTTTTACATGGTTGCTTCCTTTATGTTATCGGTCGACTGATACAAGTGCATATATATATATATATATATAATCCAACTCAAACATGTATCCAACCCGAACCAGGAAACCCAAAATACCGATATCGGTCGACTAATACTCTTGCATCGGTCGATCGACCAGAACAATGTTTTTACATGGTTGCTTCATGCACGTTATCGGTCGACTGATACAAGGCCATTAGTCGACCGACCAGAGGAGTGTTTTCAGGCTGTTTTCTTACAGTCTTATCGGTCGATTGGTGCTTCTCAATTAGCCGACCAGTTAGGGTTTTGCGTGCTGCGTTGATTTTGTTACAGGTTTGGGTCTACACACCCGAAACCAACATTAAGATGTATTAGAAATGTATAATTGGAAATTCAACTTAAGTGTTCAAATGAAATGGTGGATATCCTAATATTTTGAGTAAATGGTTTAATTGGGATGACTAGTTTGATGTGGTTTATAGAGATTCAGATCCTTTTCAGTTGGGTCATTGAGTGACAATTGGAGATGAACCATTTAGCCTAGTTCTTTCGATTTATCTCAATTTCAGGGGATGATATTAGGGCATATAAAATTTTAACCGTTATCTTTAATAACTATTATTGTCTTGAAAATCATTGTTGCGGAATTTGCTATTTGCGACAGTTGAAATATTATGTGGTCTAATCTCATTTCTTGTAATTGACACAAATGGTGAGAACCACAATAATTGGATCATCTCTAACACTTTAACTACCACCTGATTAGAGAATATCCGAATCCAGCTTACAAAATGACTGTCTAAACAAAGTAATTGTAGATTGAATGGCATATATTTATATCGCGTAATTTTTATTGTTTAGTTTTGTTAAAATGATTGCATTTAACTAATTTAAGGAGCGCAACTTTTTATATGACTCCCACTGCAAAAGTTACAATCTTTATCCAGCTATTTGAGTCATGCTTTAGATTTTTTGGGTTAATTGTTTATTGAAAAGTAAATACATCATTTTTGTTAAGTTAAATATTGGGTATTGGGTTAATGGGCTGTTACCCGTTAACCTTAACCCTATTTGTATGGCTATATATATATCTCTCTTGTTATTCTCAATAAACTATTAGGGTTTTCTCTATTCTCTACATGGTATCAGAGCATGAAACCCTAGCCGTCACAAATCTTTATTCAAAAACTCTAGCCGCCGCCCGCTACTACAGTACCGCCGCCCCGCTGCTACAGTACCACCGCCCGTTGCTACAGTACCGCCGTTGCTACGGTACCACCGTCGCTACAGTGCCGTTGCTACAGTGCCCCCTACATCGTGTTGCCTATTCCCTCGACATCTCAGTCTTCGAACTGATGAGAGGACGATTGTATCCCTCAATATTTCAGTCATAGAACTGATGAGAGGAAGCCTCGACATTTTAGTCATAGAACTGATGAGAGGAAAAGTGTCTATCTCACGTTGTTGAGATATTTCACTTTTATTCTTGTTTCCTTCGAGAAACAAGAATATAGAAATTGAGCCTTTGTGCAAACAAAAGCCATGGCTCTCTCCCTCAGGTGATCTCGCCTACGCAGCGTGAGGACATGACTATCTACCACTCTGCCTCTAATCCTGCTCCTGATCTGCTCTTAGTTTATGTTTCGAAAACGGATCTCTACTACTAATCTGCCTATTTGACTACTATTTGTCTCCTATTATTGCTCAAAAATAAAAAATGACTACTACTTCGATGTCGGACATCTCCTCCTCTACTACTCCTTCTATTGTTGCTGGTGAGACCTCTGCGCCCAAGGTAGTCTTGGGGACTACTATTAAATTGAATGGTGCAAACTATCTGCTCTGGGCACAAGCTTTTCGCATCTTCATTGGCGCTCAGAGCAAACTATCACATCTTCTTGCATCTCCACCACCAACCTCAGATCCCACCTACAATTCATGGCTCTCATCTGATTATTGTGTTATGACTTGGCTTCTCAACAGTATGGAAGCACAGATCAGTAGTAGCGTTATGTTTTTAACCACTGCGAAGGAGATGTGGGACAACCTAAAGATTATGTACGGGAACGAGAAGAATGTTTCTCGTGTATTTGAAATTTATGAACGACTGTTTGCGCTCAAACAGGGAGATAAGTCAGTTCCGGAATTCTTTGGTGAATTGAAGGGACTGATAGACGAACTAGAGATGCATCAGCCTGTAGTAGCTGATGCAGCGCCGCTATTAGGGTATCGTCGTGATCTGGCAGTATCCAAATTTCTTTCTGGGTTGAACCCTAATTTACAGTCCCAGGTGAGAGGATAGATATTGGGTGGAGATACAATTCCCTCACTGACTGCTACATTCTCCAGAGTCATGCAGGTCTTTACTGGTGTTACTTCTGATACTACTGCACTATCTCCACCTACGATGGATCAGTCTGCCATGTTCTCTAATCGAGGCAAAGGCCGCGGTCGTGGTCGTGATTGTGGCCGTGATTCAGGGGGAGGACGTGGCTTCTTTGGTGGGAGGCAGGGTGAATCTGATAAGGGCTCACGGCAGTGTGGTCATTGTGGGAGAAACAATCATATTCACTTCGTCCTCACAACAAATTGTTGATATTCTTACCAATGCTACTTCTTCAAAGGTGTTCTCTACTATATGTGACGGGAGTGTTAAGTTAAATATTGGGTATTTGGTTAATGGGCTGTTACCCGTTAATCTTAACCCTATTTGTATGGCTATATATATCTCTCTTGTTATTCTCAATAAACTATTAGGGTTTTCTCTATTCTCTACAATTTTTAAGAAAACTTTAATTTACCAATAAAACAAATCCAGTTGAATGCCAAAAAAATCTTGCGTTAGCTATCTGGAAGAGAGATAATTATTTTGACTAAAATAGAAGAGATACAAGCTTTGATTTGAGGAACTTTCTAAAAGATGATTCGTTAGCATTCCAAAATGGCAATAGTTCCGCATGCATTATTCAATTTTATTGTTTTATTTTGACACCTAATTTCGTCTCTAAACAAAATAATGAGGACATATTTCTTAGTCCATGTAGGTAAATATCTAACACTAGCACATAGCAAAAGTATTTCCATATGGCAATGCCAAGAACGGAAAATGTGAAAGATGTTAGAAATTAAAAGTAATAATGGCAAATAAATAATGTCCAACAAAAATAAATAAATAATATGAATCATGACTTAAACTTTGGATCATGTTAAAAGAATATATTTCCTTCTCCGATTGAAGCATAAACCTTGACAATCAAAAAGTATCTAATAATAGCATCACTTTTATTATTTAGAATTAGTTATTCTTTGTAAAATTGAGATAGAGGATAATGCGATTCACAAAATAAAAATTTGGTATGGTTAAAATGGATAAGTATTTCCAGAGTTTTAGGTGACCATATGAATATCCATGGTCTGAATCTCCATGAAATCGGAGGAAATATTTTATTAGACGTGTATGAGAATAACAATTGACATCTTATGAATCAAAATGTTGGACAATTAAGAAACTGAAAAATAGAATATGATGATGATCTTAAAAACAATAAATTCGTGCATTGAGTTTCAAAATAAATAAATAAATAAATAGTGCAGCCGCATGTGGTGATTAAAATGAGAGAATAGTTGAATTATTTTGGTCATGTACAATGATAAACCACTAAATACATGAGCTAGAAGAACCGATTGGATGATTCACATAATATTCCCCCCCTAATATGACGGAATATAAAAGTATGATTCTTATATAAAAAAAGAATCCTTATAGTCCATACAAAAATTGGGTTAAAGAATAATGGAGCCATAAATCTTCATTTTATTGACTACTCCTAACTTGCAAGACTTTAACAAAGCATCTGAATTCACATTAAAGAAACATCTCTCCAAAAAGAATAAAAACTAAAATAAATAAACATCCATATAAAAGGTAAAACCGTAACACATGAGCTAGCAAGCTTCCATTTAATTAAAAAAAAAATCTAAGAATCTAATACGATTCATCCATTCATTAATTGGAAACCCAAAAATTGATATCATTAATAAATAAATAATAAATAAAAGGAATCAAGGAAATATATTATTTTTATTGCGGATACCTACGTCCCACCTACTCAGTTATTATGCGATGCGAAACCGAAAGAATCTCGAAGGAGAGGACCCCAAGACACGCAAAAACTGTTAGATTCCAAGCACTTGCTCGAGTCGGGTCACCGCGTCTGGATGAAGCGGTAACTCGACCGCGACGCATTACGCGACGAATCGATCTTGTGAAGCCACGAGAATCTTTTGGTCTTTAATGCCCCTTCCTTCTTTCTCCACTTGATAAATATCAAAATCTTTTCCTCCTCTGGATTCTTCCGCTTCGACCCCTCCAAAAATTTTATTTTTGCTTATCTTATCTTCGCTGTGGCCTTTTATATTTCTAATATTGCAAAAAAGCTTATTCAGAAGTTAATATTTTTTAAAAGGCGCATTAAAGACATGCCTACATTAATATTGCGAATTGTCTTTTATATTTAATATTGCGAAAAGGAACATTAATATATGGCTATATTACTTATCTGGTAGAAGAAAAAGAGAGAGGATTGATGTAAAAATATTTAAAATAAAAAATAGAAAAATATATGGTCTATGTTCAAAAGAAAAAGAGATTTGATGAGTAATCAATCCATCATAAAATCTGAATTTCAATTTTGTGTAATTATGGAGAAATTTTTTTAATTTTTTGGCTGGAGTTAGCTATTAAACTTGTGTAACCTTGGCTTTTTAGATCCCACCCTGTGATAGTAATGTGAAGATTTCACGTAGAAATTTTTAATTTTATAACTAAGTTGATTTCATTCTACAAGAAATTCGAGGGAATTGGCATGTATCTTTGAGCTATGTGTGGTAGGATCTAGAGAGAAAATTTTAGATCGATTTGTCCCAAAAATAACCTGACAACCCTTAACTTGGTCACCCATAGATAAAATGTCATAATGTAAAGGCTGAACTTTAAATTATGAGGGTAAGAGAGCTCAACACAGCTATAACTTTTTTCATCGGGTCAGATGACTTTTTCAACAAGTAATGTGATTTATTAGACTTACAATAACAATATGTCCACGGGGGCAAACTGCAAAATGAACCATAATCGCCCAAAATCTAAAACGTAATTTATCGAGGACCTAACATACAAAAAAAATAGCATGCTTTTTTCCCTTTGTTTTTCTTTTCTTTCTGATGTAAATCCCACTCACTTTTTTTTCCTCTCTCCGTCTCTCTCTCTCTCTCTCTCTCTCTCTCTCTCTATATATATATAAGCCACCTCCCCTCTGCTCTCCGTTTCATTTTTGTAAGGGAGAAAGATAAAAGAGAGATCTGAACCCAAATCAAAATCCTCAAAAATACTCACAAAATCACCGGAAAAAAAAAGAGAGAAATTGACCGATCATGGCACCTGACCTGGGCCTTGATCTGAAACTATCCGCCACCAAAATCGTCACCACTCTATCCAAAGAAGCCTCCTCGATCCAAGACGACGACAAAAAGATCGCCAAGCTCGAAGAGTACGTCCAAAACCTCGAAGACGAACGAAGGAAGATCGAGGTTTTCCAGCGCGAGCTCCCCCTTTGCATGTTTCTCCTCAACGATGGTAGTTTCAAAATCTAATTTTTTTTTCTCTTTATTTTTTTGGGATTTTGGTGGCATTTTTTGTTGATTTTTTTTGATTTTTTTGATACAGTGATCGGTGGAATGAGGGAGGAAATGGAGAGATGCCAGAATGAGAAGCGACACGTTTTAGAAGAATTCATGCCCATTAAAAGTAAATTAGATGAAGAAAGAGGGGTAAAATCGGAAAAAGATTGTAAAGATAAGATGAACTGGATGAGCTCTGCTCAGCTCTGGAGCGACAATTACAGCGATGACAATGATCATATTAATAACAACGATATCAAAGATAGCAAGAAGAACATAGAGGTACAAATAGTCAAAAGTTTTAAAAATTCAACTTAAAAATTGTTATTTTTACGGATTTTAATTGCTTTTTTTTATTAATTATTATTGTAGAGTGGTGATGAATCGGATCACCACCAAGAGAGCGAAACGCCATCGCTGGAATCAAAAAGCAAGAGCTTTGGTGGCGCTTTTGTGCCGTTCAAAAGCGTCGAAAGAAAGGAGGAGGTTAAGGTCACCGGGGGTTTGCCGGACCTCTCTCTGGTCTCTCGTCCTGTTTCTGCTGTTCCTGAGGATCACCGCTCCGGCGTTATTTCTACCCCGAGACCAATCGCTAGATGCCAGTTGTCGCCTCCTGTGAGCAGCCACGTCAGCCTCCAGTCTCAGCAGCAGGGCCCGCGAAAGGCTAGACGCTGCTGGTCGCCTGAGCTTCATCGACGATTTGTCGTGGCCCTTCAACAGCTCGGGGGTGCACAAGGTGAATAACAATCTATTTAGGAATTTTCATTTAAAACCCTCTCCTTTAACCCAATTTATTTTAAAACCCCACACATCCATCTTTTATTATTTTCGAAAGCTTACGAGTGGTTCTAATTACTAAGGAAAATGTTTTTTTTTTTAAATGCAGTCGCAACTCCCAAACAAATTAGAGAACTGATGAAGGTCGACGGATTGACCAACGATGAAGTTAAAAGCCATCTTCAGGTATGAAGATATTTTTTTGGGTTCCTTTTCTTTTATTTGAATTTAGTACTATTAGTAGACTTATGAAATTGCGCATTTTCTGTTATATATACAGAAGTACAGACTTCACACGCGGAGGGTACCCAATTCATCGTCTTCAGCGAACCGACCCGTTATGGTAATGGGAGGCTTATGGGTTCCTCAGGAACACTGTACCACCTCCCAGCAATCTGGATCACCGCAGGGCCCACTTCAGTTGGCCGGCTCCTCGCGGGCGATCTCTGTAACCGCCGGTGACAGCTGTGAGGATGACGGGAAGTCGGAAAGTTACAGCTGGAAATAAATTTGAGTATAAATTGTCGAGAAGAATACTGACGGGTGTATAGATGCAGCTGGACTGAAGAGAGATTTTGCAGATATGTTTTATATAAATACTATATACTGATGCATTTCCGGGTATAATAACTTAATGGTATGGTTATATAGCGCGAAAAAAAGAAAAAAAAAACAAAAAAAAAAAAAGAGGAAGAAGAGGATAGATTGATAAGAAGTGGGAACTTGTCGAGTAGTTCGCATGAAATTTTGGGCAGAGAGTGTGTGTTATATCCCCTTTGTTTGTTCCTTCATTTGGTTACTTGGAGAGTTTGTGATGTTTATGTGACTTCTCTTTAGATGAAGATGACTATGGCTGGCTTTGAGCAATCTCTCTCTCTCCCTTTGCATTCCTTGATTTTAAATTACGTTCAGCTTCTTAGAGCATCAACTATCCAGGATCAATTAAATCTATCCCGATAGCGTTTTTTTGGGGATCCATTAAAATCTGGATAATTTTTCTTTCCTTGCTATATATATCCAAATGCTTTTCCCACACCTGTTTCTAGTAACAATACCTTCTGTCCTTTGCTCATCAAGAAATGATTCCGGTGATATTCATTAGATTGTTGGAGTCAAAGGCGGGGAAGACAGCATGAGTCTAGAAAAGATATGCTGTCTCCAGGAAGTTGCGGCCATATCTTTTAGTATCTGATCCCAAAGTCATTAACTTTTGAGCACAAGTTCTTGTTTTCCTATTGTCCATGTGAAGATACCCAGGTTTCAAGGATCTCTTTTTCAAGAAATTCTTAAGACCTTTCCCACAAGTCACTCAATTATGTTTTTGAGTTGAGCAGGGGAGGGGAACCGTAAGTTTCGTATAGGGTCTCCTTCCTTTTCATCAAAGCTACCAAGTTGTGACGGAGTCTTTGAGTGTTATAATTTTAGACTCTAAGGGGCTGTTTGGATTAGTTTTTTTTTTTGTGGTAAAAGAGGGGAAAGCTGCCAAAAATATCAGCTTTTTGGCAGTTTTCCTCCAAAATCTGCTTTTTAAGAGCTGATTTTGGGGGAAATCTGCCAAAAAGCTGACATTTTTGGCAGCTTTCCCCTCTTTTACCACCCAAAAAACATGAACCAAACAGCCCCTAATACGTTTTCACAAATTGAGTGTTTTTTCATCGGTAGAATCCATTTTAAATACGTGGCATGTGAGAGATTTGAACATATATTGTTCTAGGACGATCCGAAAGTCAGCTTTCACCGCACGACGTACTAGGTCGTTATATTCCGTATCATTGATTGTAGGGAATCTCTACAATTCGCCGATTAGATTTTATCACTTAGTAAACCACATTAATTATCTAAAAAAAATACTTATAATTTTGGGAACCACTTAGATAAGTCCATAGTATTAGCACACCTAACTAATTGCAGATACTCTCTACTATTAAGAAAGATTGTAGAGAATCCGAATCCCGTCAAACCTCTTAAGTGGTGATATTATAATGGGGAAATTGCTTTTAGCCCCTAATTTCCATACGAGCATTTTGCCCTCACCCAAGACTTTTCAACGCTCCCAAAACCCCCAAAAGTAAAACGATAATTCTCTAAGCCCCAAAACACAAAACCCAAGTGATTAAAATATGTTAAACCATAATACCCTTTCTTTTTCTCTCTCTCTCTCTTTGCAAACACTTCGCCGGCAACCTCGAGTAAGAAACAAACTCCTCCTCGTCAACCTCCACCCGGTACGTCTCCATCAGGACCCTGACCCTAACATTTTCCCCCAACTCCTCCCTGACCGCGTGGGTCGCCATATTCTCGACGGGCTCCCCGGCGTCATCTTCTCGGACAAAGGGCGGCTCCTGCTCCTTAGGGTTCCGTTAGAGAGGAGTTGCTGGGATTCCATGAGAGTGGAGCCGCGGAGATTCTTGAAGCGAAAGATGGTCACGTTGACAGTGCGGGTGAGGGAAGGGGAGGCGAGGAGGGAGGATTCGCCGTTGGTGATCTCGCTATAGAGGTTGTTTAGGGTTTTGGTGCTCTAGGTGAAGCCCCATGAGGAGAGGGAGTCGGAGGGGATGTGGGATTTTAGGAAGGCGGAGAGGGAGGAGAGGAGAGGGGAGGAGATGATGATGATGATGATGAGCAGCAGTTTTGTTGCTTCATTTTTTCGTGAAATTTGTAAAGAAGAAGAATAAGAAGGGAAAAAAGAGATTGTCTTTGGGGTTACATGTTGGTTGTGAAGGATACACGTTAGTTGTGAAGGATACACGTTAGTTGTGAATGTGTTACGGGTTGGTTGTGAAGGTTACGTGTTGGCTGTTAAGGTTACGTGTTGGTTGTAAAGGTTACAAATTAGCTGTTAAGATTACGGGTTAGTTGTTAAGGTTATGGGTTGGTTGTGAAGGTTACCGAGGTTACCGAGGTTCACAACCAACCCGTAACCTTCACACCAACCCGTAATGTTAACAACCAATCCGTAACCTTCACAACTAACCCGTAACCTTAACAACCAACCCGTAATCTTCACAACCAACGTGTATCCTTCACAACCAACCCATAACCTTCAAAACCAACATGTAACATTCCTTCACCACCAACTTATAAGCTTACAACAAACTTATTACCATGAAATAATAATAATATATAAATTTATATACTATATTTTTATCTCAAGTCATCAATTTCATTACAAGTATTCCGCCGATGAACGAACGCCGTTTTCTTCCCGCTGGTGAAACTTTCTCGCCATTTCCTTACAAGTATTCCGCCAAAAATTTCTAGTTTCCCCAAGACTTTTTCTTCGTCTCATGAACAAACGTCGGAAAAGTATTACCGCCGATGTTGACGCCGTTGAAAATTTTGGAGGGAACTAAAGTTTTCCCCCCCAAAACTCATTTTAAATCATGACATTAACATCATGAAAAAAGAGAGTGAGAGAAAAAATGCATTATGGTCTTCACATATTTTAATCACTTGGGTTTTGTGTTTTGGGTGCTCAGGGAATTATCGCTTTACTTTTATGGGTTTTGGGAGCGTTGAAAAAGTCTTGGGTGACAGTGGAATAATAATCGTATGGAAATTGGGTGCGAGAAGCAATTTCCCCTATTATAATTTAATAGTCTTAACAATTTCCTTGCAGGTTTCATAATATATTCCTGAACAGTTGATTAGTAGGAAGCAGCTTCATCTGTACCCTTGTTTCTGCATAATTACCTCGTTCTTCTGCATGTTTATTTTGTGTTAGTGTCAGGTGATCCTTTCCACGGAGTTAAATATGGAGGACCCCCTAGGAGGATGTGCGACTTGAGCTAGCATTTTTCACCTTTCGTCCTTTGATTTCTGCTTGGACTTCGCTGGGATTGACAGGAGAGTTCAATATCGAATCTAGCTTAATTAATGCAGCAAAAAACCTGTCAGTGATTAGACTGAGTTCCTAGTTCAGGAAAATACTGAAACTTCAAGTTCAACCCATTAACTATATATAATGGATCGCAGTTAGTAATTATTAAAAGTTCTGCCATATAGTAAAATTTCAATGCGGTTTTCACCATAGTAAAAACCGTAATGTTTTGACGCAGTTGAGGGATTCTAAGTTCGTACCGGAGCATCTCAAATACAGATAAAACCCATCGCGCAAATACAAGATAAAACTACTGTTGAAACTTGGAAATTTTCGCTTGTCGTTTTCCGTTTCCTTTTGTCTGAGAAATAGATTGACCGTTCGTAACCTCCCAGGACTCAAATCCTGGGCCTCTCCATTAATATTCCCCTCCCAATCAAGTGGGAATCTCTTGTACAGTTGGTCATGTCACAAAGACGTGCAAACAATTAAGCCAGTTGCCAAAGGAATCTACCAAAAAGAAAACGAAGTAGATTGCTACGCGCGAGAGCAACGGTTCATAAATTTATACGGTTTTCGTGATTGTAAAAATCTTTCTGTTCTGTGTGTTTATATCGAATGAAATAATCATGACAATACCGAGATACGGGAGAGGAATCCGTATATCCGTTATTTCCTTTTCTCGAAAATCATTTCATCCTTTGTCGGTCTTTTATCAGGGGGAAAAAAAATAGACATCATTTTTGTGTGGTTTTGTACCGTAGTGCCAATGGGCCATACAATCGTATGTTTAATACTTATCAGATAAAAAAAAAAGAAAATTAGGGTTTTAAATCCTTGAAAACATTGGGAGCTTATTGGATCCTAGATATTAGAGAAATTCGTATTTTTAATTTATTTGAATATTTTCCCATCAATGGGTCATGGGACATATGTTGTGTTACGGAAGACGGGCCGAAGCCCAGGCTCCGCATGTTGGGTTTCTTCTAAGAAGAGCCTGTAGCAGCCCATGGTCTATAATCGGTGGCCCAAATTTCTTTATCACGCACTTAGCAAACTGGGAAGGCATGGAATTGACAATAGGAAGATGGGGGTTGATTTTCCCTACTACAATCGAGATCTTGCATCTCGGTATGCAAGTTGGAATCATTATTAACTGTAGAAAATTTCACCGTGAAAATTATAGCATGAATGCTAGACCATAAAATTAAAATCCTCTTCAATCAATGTGACTCAAGACTCGACTACATGGTGGAAATGGCTTTTACGAATATCAAAACAATCTATATTCAAATCTTACCGTACATATATCTAGATCGGATTCAACCTGCAACAGCATTTTATAGTATAAAATTATAACCCTCAACTGTGATCACATTTATGTGTTCTAATACAATGAAAGGCACTTCAAAAGAAAGTAAACAAGTGTCTGGTAGAAACTTCTCATGGCGGCGCACGCTCCCTTCCAATGTTTGTTAACTTTTCCATATTAATGGTATGTAGCTGTTAAAAATAATAGTTATGTTGGACAAAATTTAAAATTTGGGGAATTTTACTAAATCCCTAGTAAACTTGGCTGTTTGGCACTTAGGGGCTGTTTTTTGCCCAAAAAAAGGAGGAAATGGAGGAAATGAAAACTGAATTGAGGGCCACCTAGGATTTAGGTTTCAGACCTTTTCAATTTCATATGTTTGATTCATCAACCGATTTAGAGAAAAGGTGTTGTGAAATGGGGGTCCACGTCACAATTTGATGAAATCTGTTTTCAGAGCTTTGAGGCCTGAAAACGGGTGGAAAAGTCACGTCGCTTATTAAAAAAATGAGAACGGATCGCTTATCGAGGCGGCAGGCGTGAAAAGGGGTTTCCATCTTTAGGGTTATCTTCATCGACCCTTCCTCCTTCCCCCTTCCGCCTCTTGCCTTTGTTTCGCCATTGCTCTGATCCTTTGTATCGCCCTTTTTTTACCTAAAAAACTTGCAGTTGATGATGGCCTGCGCATAGAACGCCTCGACGAACTTTAGGCGCTTTTGTCGGGGTTGCTGCTCCAGATCTAGCAGAAAGTCTTGGTTTCTGTACTGATATGTAAATTTTCTCCTCTTCTACTTGTTGTGTTGTAGGCAGATCTGCACCCGCTGAAGCCTGATTTTTTCTGTTATCAGGGTTTTCCTCACCGCAATCAGCTAGAGGTTCGATCTCAATTTCTCTTAGTTATCCCTTGTTGAAAAAGCAGACTAGTTTAAAAATTTCAGCATGCATCTGATTTTGAGTATCTAACCTAGACTATTAATCAAAGATTTAGGGTTTTATTAGTTCTTAGCAACTGCAGCAGGCAATAAATTGACCAGATTTATGATATATTTTATAAATGTCACCATTTCTAAATCGCGATCAATATATGATTTAGGAGTTTTTATCGACATAAATCAGCAAGAGATTTGTGATATTTATGCGTTCATAAGAATTGCTTCATGTATTTGTGATCTATTTATTTTTTTAATATTTTATCTGAGATTTGGGGGTTCAATGATAGGAGAATAAATTTGCATTTTTCTAAATGTCGTGCTTCAATTTGTTGTTTTTTGGTGCCCTTTTTGAGAACATGCATCTTGTCTTTTTCTGCTCTTATCTCCCAACCTAACATGCGCCTATATATTAGCCAACATTAGCAAGTTATTTTCCATCTCTACTGTATAATCAAATTTGTTCGAGAGCAGATTTCCATTCTTTAGTAAAGTTGTGGTTATTTTTATGGCGTAGAATTTAATGCAATATATCAATAAATTTATCTAATGGATAGTTCCAACTGAGTTTAATGAGTTGCATAGAAAAATTATATGTTGCCTAACAGCAAAACAATTTCCTAAATTTCATTGGCAGTTTAAAATATATACTTTGTGCCATGTAAAATTATGTGAAGCACATTATTTACTCCCTACGCAGCTGCTAATTTTTTTTTATGTAGCTAGGTACAATGGCAGTTGCCAATCCTGTATTGCTTGTTTTGTTAACTTTAATGGGTATTAACAAGTCCAAAACCCTATAATAAGTATTTCTTGTATGGGTTTATTACGTATATGTTTTGTTTTTTAATGTATAATTTTAACTGATAAGCAAAAATTATAGATGGATGGTGATTATGATGATGAAGAGATCGTTATAAGAATGTGTGTTGGGGCTACATTATCTGTCATGGTTCTAGTAATCATATTTTTTAGGAGAATGAAGTGTCGTCGCAGATCGATACGATTTGGACCAAGTGAAAAAAGACTAAGGCATAAAAAAACTAGGGCAGAGTTGATGAGTCATATATATCACAGTTATAGTGATAGCTATTAAAACTTTGTTAGAATACGCACATGTGCCTTTATTAAACTAGCAAAGATAATGAGGAAAAAACATCTCTTAAAGGGCTCAAGAAATATAACAGTAGATGAGCAACTTGTTATAACATTGAATATATTGGGCCATAAATCCAAAAATAGTATGATGAGAATGCAATTTATACGATCAGGGGAGACTATTAGTAGATACTTCAACAGAGTAATGCAAGCAATTTCGTGCATATAAGGCCAATATATGTAACAAGCACCGAATGAAGTGCCTCAAGAGATCCTAAGCAATTCATCCTTTTACCCTTTTTTTAAGGTATACCAACCACTCTACCAACTAGCGCAAATAATTCTCTTAACAAATCATTCATTACATTAACATAGTAAATTGTACTTTATAGGATTGCATAGGTATGATAGACAGGACACATGTGGATGCTATGCTACCTGCTTCACTTGTTGTGCGTTTCAGAGGATGCAAAGATGTCACACAAAATATTCTTACGGCTTGCACACCAAACAAACTGTTTACCTACGTTTTAGCAGGGTGGGAGGGGTCGGCTAACGACTATAGAATCCTCCAAGATGCTCTATCTAGACCACAACCATATGGCTTATGGGTGTACACTGGTAACAATCTCATAAACTCAAAAGTAATTGCTCATTTGTCTAATATTCCGCACTAATAATTACACAGTCATATCTCATTAAAATACTTTGTGTTATATAGGTAAATATTACTTGTACGATGCGGGGTACACAACCCAGCCGGGTTTTATATCCCCGTATCGGGGTGTTTGTTATCATCTAAAGGAATTCACAGGGAGAACACCTCAAAATAGGAGAGAATTATTCAATCTTAGACATTCCTCTTTGAGGTCAAGGATTGAAGCTACCTTTGGTATATTGAAGAATTGTTTTAAGATTCTCACAGCAAAACCCTACTATCCCTTCCTCTCCTAAGTCGACATTGTCTTGGCATGCACGGTTCTCCATAACTACATTGCAATAGTGGACCCAGACTATGACTTGCTTCATGAGACTATCAACCTTAAAGATAATAATATTGAAGAGACAATTAATGAAGAAACCAGCGTTATGGATTTCACGCAGTCCTAAACAGTTAGAGAACAAGGTGCCTCAAAGGATAAGTGGAGATCTCGCAGAGATCAAATCGCATTGGACATGTGGATTGACTATTGTAGTAAATTTCGGCATGGTGACACGACTGAGTCTGTGATGTGATTTGATACTATTCCCTTTATTTGTTAGTAGTTCGATATGTTTGTGGTTATTATAACTTAATACATTAAAGTTGTTCACTATGAAGTGCATGTATGACTTTTCCTACTTATTTGGCACTTAGTTCTTGTTGCTACATTAACATGTGTTGGTTATATCCATTTGTATGAGTTTTTCTTTTTTAGGGGCATCAATCTCCACTATTGCGTATACTTGCTACATTCTGTTTGACAAAAATATCTGATTTCCTAGTGTTCTAGATATTACATTTGTTTTCAATAATGAAAAGGGTAATAAATCAACCACTGGAGGGTATGGTCTGTGATAGCTATCTTGTAAAAACGCTTTAAAGTTATCTACTACATTTGTTTTCAGCCATTGTATGATGCTTTACTCTCATGTACAATATTTGTCACTTTATTCCATTACTATCATTTTACAGTACCCACTTTGTCCTATTTTTTGACTAACATATGACTTGTTGGAATATAGGAAATGGCTGACAATGCATCCTCCGAAGGGAATGAATTAGCCAACATGAGGACTACTACTCACTCCCTAACATCTAGGGGCCAACCACCCTCTCCTGCGTTTCCGGCAAGCAGTGGGTTCAATCACTCTTTTAACCCCATATTCCAGCCATCCTCACCCTATGTACAATCACCCTCAGATTTTCCAAATGTCCTGCATACCGATGGTAACATTTTTCCTATGCCTCACCTTAGTTCATCTTACATGCACATGCTCAGTAGTCCACCATCTTTGCCACAACTTTTTCAAGGCTCCAATTTCACCAGATACTTTCATTCTCTAACTAATACTACAGGGACTAATTCTGATCCAAGTAGCAATAAATGATTGATAATGGATGAAGTAGTAGCCACTTCAGCTAGTACACCAAGAAAAGGCAAAGCTGTTGTCCATAAGAAAAGAAAAATACCACTTGAGCCTGAAGTTGCAACTGTGGCACCAACCAGATGGTGGACCTCTGCTCATGATGACGTGCTCATACCCTTTCTTGTAAATTTGGCCAAGTCTGGTCTTAAGCCAGACAAAAACTTTAAACAACATGCATTTGTAATGGCAGCCGCTGAAGTGAACAAGCAATTTGGTACTTCATTTGTTATGAAAAGTGTTGTTAACAATATGAAAATATTACGTTCTTGATTTCAAGACATGCAGGCTGCTCATAATATCAGCGATGCAGGTTGGGATGATGAAACACAGACTATCATGTTGGATCCCGAGAGTTTTGATACATGGAATGAGGTAAATGAAGCGTGCATCTCTTCAAATTGTTGAATGTTTGACTGACATATATTTCCCATACATTATACTAATGATTTTATTGATGCATGCAAGATAAAAATAAGTTTAGGCTTAAAGATTACATCAATAAGCCTCTGAAATATTATGAGAATCTAGCTATCATTTGTGGGGATGATCAAGCAAGAGGTAACTTTGCCAAGGCCTCTATGGAGAAAATTGGTGGTCAGGAGCCTATTAACCTTGGAGATGATGACAATAAGGATGTTAGCATGCCTTTGAATCAAAAGTCCCATCCCACGGTTAACTTATTAGATGAAGATAATCAATCTTTAACCAACAACGGCAAAGCATCTAGTCAGGACAAACAAAAGAAAATTCCTTCGGCGAAAGGTCACATGAAGAAGGTAGACTTTGGTCGTGACATCATACAACAAATGGTGAATGAAGTTAAACACTTGTCCTCATCTCTCAACCTTGTTATTCTGGACTGGACTGAGAAATTATCCAAAGCTATCTTCAGGCAAAAAGAAACTTACCCAATAGAAGTCCTGGAGCTATTTTATAATACCATATTTGAAAATAAAACCAAAGCGAGGTATTTTATAGGTAATAGTGACTTTGGCCAAAGGGCTTTGTTGGACAATTTCATAAAGATGCAAGGTGGGGGAAGCTAGAATGGGGATGAAGGTGGGCTTTTACACGGGTGCTGTCATGGTTGCTCTGAAACATTATATCAACCTTGCTGATTTCTTTCTGTCTTGTTACCTTACAGGAACGTCTGGAGCTGACTGTGTCATATTTATTTTGCACGCCAAAAAAAAGCATGTAGCTATTATGTTGATTAAACTTCAAGATCTGGTATGCCTGTATAATTATTTAGAGCACACGACTCATCTAGTACACAGGAACAGTCAGGAGCTGGCTGTGTACCCTGGTTTGACACACTGTCACATTTTATGAATTCCATGACTGATTGCTGGTTTGTTATTTGTGCACTTATTATAACAGCCATTGTGATTGATTGCTGGTTTTGGGTTTTGGGGAAGAACAAACAGCCCCATATGTGCAGTGATGAAATTGTCCTGTTTCTAATATTCTAAACAAGTAATTATTGCAAACAATAATTTGGTGAGGCAGTCTCAACCTTTAATTGTTGAGCTAAGAATAAAGTTTATCAGACATGCAGCTAATATTGTGCTGCAATCGTTTGCTGGTGATGAATATATGATGAAGTAGGTCCATATCTGAGCACAAAATATTCTCCTTTCTTTTATCTCACTGTTTTTTATTTGTGCAGTTTTGCCACCCTTTGTTCCAAACCAGATTGATTAGCTACATATGTTGTTTCCTGGTTTGTTTTATCTCACTTTGTTGAAGATGATGTACTTGATTAGCTACATGTGTTGCTTCCTGATTTGTTTGACCACTTTATTCTAAACTAATCAATACCTATAGGTTTTATCTTTTTATGTTTAATATGCGCATTTGCCTCACTGCTTCATGCACCGGTTTTAGCTGACTATGTTTTAACTTTCAGTTTGTTAAACATGTTCTGATTACTAAATTCATGAACTGCTTTCACTAGTTTGCCCACTCTAAATGTAAAACTCCGATAATTTATGAATAATATAATTAATGTGTGATAAATTATGATATGTGGATATTTAGTATGATAAATATCATTTAATGGTATATGAGTATAATACCATGTGATTTGAGTATGAACGAGTTCATACATGAGAGAGAAAAGAGTTGAAACATGCACAAATGGCCAAACATATGGAAATTGGAAATGTCCAGTCCGGTCGACCGTCGCGATCGACCGTAGCCCGGTCGACCGTCACGGTTGACCGCGATACCTGTAGTCTGTTTTTCTCCTGTTTTGCATTGATTTCGGATTTCTAAACCCATATCCGTTTTTCTCTT
>BQKN01000336.1:40261-120552 GCA_022839385.1 Asparagus kiusianus
TGTCAGAGGTATGATGTTAACGTGATAGAATTTGTGTACTTGTGACTTGCACAAGATATTGGGAATTAGAGTCTTGCTGGGGAAACTTGCTAGGTGAGTTTATCATCAGAAGCGATGAGTTTTGATACTTGTGATTTGAATTTGATTTTGAAGACTTAGTGTCTTGCTAGGGAATATTGTGATTTAAGCAATTTTGAGGACTTATCATCCTATTGTCAAAGATTGATAAGTTGATTGTCAGAGGTGTATTATTAGCGTGACAAATTAGGAGTGATGCAAGCTGCATTTATACTCTATGGGGGTGATGATCGTCAGAAGTGTAATGTTAACTCGACGATGTGAAAGATTCGTTACTCTTAATCTAGTGGATTCCAAGTAACCAACCACCGGTCTTGATTAAGACTTAGCAGGGGAATAAAAAGAGGTAGATAAGGCACATCACCTAGTGGGACACTATCCATGAAGTCGGAATAGAGGCACATCACCTGGTAGGCCATTATCTGATGAGTTTGACTATCAGAGGTAACTGTTAACGTGATAGTTTTGTGGACCGGTCATCCTACTTGAAGAGGATTGGCAAGTTGATGGACTATCAGAGGTAAATATTAACGTGATAGTTTTGTGGACCCGCCATCCTACTTGAAGAGGATTGGCAAGTTGATGGACTATCAGAGGTAAATATTAACGTGATAATTTTGTGGACTTGCCATCCTACTTGAAGAGGATTGGTGGGGGGATTTGGAGGAAATGGACTATCAGAGGTAACTGTTAACGTGATAGTTTTAGTGGATTTTGTGGTTGACAGAGGTGTTCTATTGAACATGACAACTCAAAAAATTTACTGCTCATAATCGAATGAACTACGAATAAACCAACCCCCAGTCTTGAACAAGTGCAAGGGGAAAAAGGATAGACATGACACATCGCCTAGTGGGCCATTATCTAACGAGTTTGACTATCAGAGGTAATTTTTAACGTGATAGTTGTTGGACCTTCCATCCTACTGAAGAGGATTAGCTTCAATGGCCGTAGTATCTTTCCCTTCTGACTGAGAAGATTGAGCTTGATCCGATTGTTAAGGTGGATCCTGCCTACTTTGTTCTTCAGTTTGACCCTGACAATAATCTTTTGAGCCTATTCACCTTGAGAAATTTGTTGTCTCCAGGAATGGTATTCTGTAACCCTCATTTGTCCTAGAAGGTCGGTCTATAAGTTATGTCGACAGGTCTCCACTAAGGTAGACTGTGTCATACCTATCGGGCATCGAAGAGCCATGCTTCGGAACCTCTTGACGAAAGCTTTGACGGACTCCCTCTTCTTCTGCTTAGTGGCGAGAAGGGTATGGATGGAGACTTCTATATCCTCTTTAAAGAATCTTGACAAGAAGAGTCTCTCTAGATCTGCCCACTTTTGAATACACCCCGCAGGTAATTTTCTGAACCATTCAAAGGCAACTCCCTTAAGGGTGCCAATGAATAATCGAGCCAGTATGGCATTATTTGATATCACATTCCCAGCCTGTGACTTGAAATGATAGATATGTTAGTTCTGTGATCCCGTGTCGTTAAAATTTTGTAACGTCGGGACTTCGAACTTTGGAGGATAAGGGGCTGCATCCCATTCGACAGGATAGGGTCTGACAACTCCCTCTTCTTGGAGCTTGCTTCTGTTAGAAATGGCATAGAGGCGGGCTTTCAATTCTTTCATTTTAGCAGATTAGAGATTCTGCTCGTTCTCAGTCTCTCTTTCTTCATCAGAGGAAGATTCCAGGTTGTGGGTTTCTTGGTCAGAAGCCGTGTCATCAACCATTTTTCCCTTCCCTTTGCTTGTGTGAGGTCGGGACAAAGACGTTTTTCCTCTTCGGGAGAATTCTTGCCTAGTTAGTGAATCTGTCTCCTGAGATTTGGCCATGTCTGCGACGATTTGAGTCAACAGGGTCATGAGTTTATTGATGGCCTCCTGCTGAGATTTGAGCATGGCCTCCTGCTCGTCAAGTCTCTTCGCAAGATCTTCATGGTTTCCCATCATATAAGCGGGGCTCTCATGTTCAACAAAAGAGCTTGATGATTGAGACTCTGCAATAGCTGAGTGTTCATCATCGGAATTGGTTTCTCTGGCTAACCTCCGATAGTTAACAGAGGGAATGGCTCCTGTTTGTGTCCGAGTGTGTTGGTAGATTCCTTCAAACTCGTCCGTGATTTCTCTGACGGTCAGCGAACGCCTTGTCTCAGAGTCATTGGAACTAGGACCTGAGGCTTTCCCTCTACCGATCACATTGATAGTGACCTCAGGATATTCGGTCTCTGGAGACTTCTTCCTGTGAGAACGTTGTCATTGGTTGGGTAAAACAATGTTCGTAAATTGGTCGAACAGTTTGGCCGCATATGAGCAGCATTGACATCCCGAGAGGACCGTAGGAATGACTTGTTGCATCGGTCTTTCTCTCAAAATGAACACTCTCAAATCTATTGCAAAGACTCGAGAAGAATTACTCACTGATTGTGAGGTTTGAGTTGGAACCCCCAGTCTATGATTGGACAGGACTGGCTCTTGGTGAACATGGATCTGGTTGAGATGCTTTAAATCCATAGATTTTTTATATCCGCCCATCGATTTAATCGTGCTACGCAGAGTATTCGGGGGTCTCGCTGCCCGGTCAGCGAGCCGAGGGTCCAGGGGGTAGCACGCCCCTGGCCGGGGGGTTGGGGGGGGGGGGGGGGGGGACTACCCCTCGGCGGGGTTCGGGCCAGCGCCCCGAAGCTTTACGGTATACACCAGGTTCTGTGTTGGATTTCGTCACCCGAACGCATGCCTGAGCTCCAGGTGTTACTGGTGAAACGTAGTCCCGAGGGCTGTGTTTAGCTAGGCTTATGCAGAGCTCGTGTTAAGGTTCAAAAACGCGAAGCTCGCGTTGATTGGAGGATTGGCTTTCTCGGAGTTGTGCGTCGCTTTAGCACGAATGCAAAACCTTCAACTCGGTGGACGAGTTTGGCTGAAGCTGAGACCACTCCTTCGGAGGAGGGGCTATTCGAGCACTCTTGGTTAAAGTAGAAGGCCTCCTTCGGCATAGGAGCAACATTTGGAGCTTTAGTCTGCTTGGAGGCTTTGTGGATCTTGTGCATAGCCTTGGGGCTAAGAGATCCGGAGGAGATGGCCTCCTCAAACTTGGCTTGATCAAACTCTACCACGAGAGTTTTGACAATTGTTCCAGTGAGATGAACGTCGGATTGCGCCACCACTTCTTCGTCAGAGAAGCTCGTCCCTAGCGGAGTCGTCATCTTTTGTTTGTGGAAAAATTTGTAGTAAAAGAATGAAAGAAAAATTGATTTGTATTCTCTCGATTTCAATTACAATTTGGATTTCTTGATTACAAAAGAGAGGAGAATGAATCTGAATTCTCCCCTTTGTTTAATTCTGGGTTCTTCACGGTGACGATGGAGTGCCTCCCTCGAATGCTCGCGTCGAGTTTGCTCTCCGTTGACGATCCAAACGTCTTGATTCACTGGAACGTGGTCTTCTCCTCACGATTTGATGCTGTGGAGGACTTGCATGGCAAGTTTGAAACTCTGAACGAGTTGATAACTCTGAACGAGTTTAAACTCTTGAAAAAGAGTTGATTTAAATTAAAAATCGGTTAATAGCCAAGGATGAAAAAGCTCCTGTTGCCAAATGTTGCTGAGGGATGACGTCGATCTCCTCAAAAGCCTGCCCAAGGATCTCTTTTATTGCTGCCAAGAAGTTCTAACAGACCGACCCCTGAACTGAATTGATTTTCAGTTATTTATAGAGGATTAAAGGGTGTAACCACCCCCTTAATTCGCTCCTAAGTGGGGCTAATGGGATGTAATCACCCCTTAAATCACTACTGAGTGGAGTTATGATCCCCTCAGATCGTGGGAAACGGTTTTGAAACCGTTCAGCTCGTGTTTGAACGAGTCAAACACAAAATCCGCATTCTGGCGTGAATTCTGCGTTCAAACGCACTGTCTGGAAGCTCGTATGCAGCGTCTGTAGCATTTGGAAGCTGCGTTGGCATCTTGTTGGAAGTTGCGTTTGACAGCTTGGAAGCTGTGTTTGGCAGCGGATGGAAGCTGTGTTTGGTAGCGGATGGAAGCTGAGTTTGGCAGCGGATAGAAGCTGCGTTTGCAGCTTTCGGAGGCTGCATTTGAGATGCGTTCGTGGCTATGAACGCGGTGCGTCTTGATGCTGGTACGCGGGGAAGACTTCCACGTCTTGATTTTGAAGAGACCGTCGATTTATAGTCTCTTTCTGTCGAAGTGTTACAAAGATCATCATTTTGTAATCTTTGCTTTAGCTCTCTGATATGTGAGAGTCGTTAGATTGTAACTCCCGATGTTGATTGTAAAGGTTGTTGATTAGAGCTTTCATCAATTATTGTGAAGGTCGTCAGATTGTAACCTTCATCGATATACGTGAAAGTCTTCAAATTGTAGCCTTCTGGAAGTCGTCAGATTGTAACTTCCATCATTGGTGTTTGATGGGGATCAGCTATCTATTGTGATTTTTAGACAGCCTACAATGTTGTTCTATACGTATCCGAATATAGGGAGATGAAACATATTTGCCCCAGAACGATTGAGTAAGAGTATTACAAAAGTATCGTTATTACACGTATCCGGAATAGGGAGATAATAAAACCTATTGCCGCGGAGCGATTGAGTAAGAGCATTACAAGAGTATCACTATAGCACAAGATGATACACACATAAATAATTGATCAGTTGTAAGCTTTATTTTCATGATAGATTGCCCACGAGTAGGGTATTTCCTTTGAGATTTTGATACACCCGTTATGAACGGTAGATATTTTTGTTTTAGCAATTGTTGATATCCTCTTATGTTAGAGCAGATCATTCGGACGTAGTTCGAGATAAGATGATTATTCTTTATGTTGGAGATTTGGGTTTTTATCATTGGTATTTGTTTTTCATTCATAGAGAGTTATATGAATGATTTGATATATGTATGTACTGACTCTATTTTCTATATACTCCTACCCCTTCCCCTGGGGAGAGGTAGTGATGATCTCGCTAGTGTTTTGACGCTCGTTGTTTCCCCTTTTTCAGGTAGCGAGTTCGGCACACAGAGAGTCGCAGGTTGATGGGACATCTTAGTTGTCTGTTTAGCTATTTATTATATTTTGTAGTTATTGTAGAACTCCACATGTAGTTGATTATTTTTAGGACTCTAGATTGGTATTTTATTTCATAGAGTTGAGAGCTATTGTGAGACTTGGTTTATTTGACTCATTATATTTGAGATTCAGTTTAGACTCAGTGAAATATCTACTTCATTCCAGTTAGGCTCATTATTAATATTTCTTACGCTTCTTCTGTGTATATTTTCAGTGTTGTTCGATTTTAATTATTTACCTGTCTGTACCTTCATCTATTTATTGTTTCCACTAGAGAGATAGTGATTGTGATGGTGAAACATGTCGTAGCATAGAGTTGGTGCTTGGTAGGTTTGACAATGCGGGTTTCACCTTGGACTGTAGCCTTGTGTGAACCCTGGGGCGTCTCAGTTGGTATCAGAGATCTAATTCCAATATCCTTAAGATTATTCCTGTGTCATATTATGGAGTTTAGGATAGAGTTTCCTATGGATCATGTATATAGTCCGCTAGGAATCCTTAGCATGAGTGAGGACGTACTATATATGTACGCGAAAAATCTAATATTTTTTTATGATGATCTATTTGCTTTGAATAATAAAGCATGATATGAGATATATGTGATACGATTTACTTATTGGTATATGTTATATCCTTCATGCATGAGATCCAATTTATTGTGTAATAAGCTCTATTTTGGAATTATAGATGTCATGAAGAGGTCGTGGACGCCGAGTTTCTCGTGCTCAGGGAGTTGAGCAGGAAGATAGGGAGCCCGAGCCACAGCAGGCTCCGCAGTACCTAGTGGATCTCATAGCACCATTGATAGCTTGTATGGCGGCTGTTGAGGAGCAGTTAGCAGCCCAGGTTCGTCAAGAGCCTTCCGTTCATGAAGAGGCACCCGTTCAGGAGTCATCTATTCGAAAGAAAATACTAGAGAGGGCACCAGTGGTCCCACCGACACCACCAGTTGAGGACGGAGTAGCTGATCAGGAGGCTTGGCTTCCTTTAGTTGAGAGGTACCAGAAGTTGAAAGCACTTGAGTTCTACATTTCAACGGATTCCATTGCTGTACACAAGTGGAAAGAGGATGTGAGCAATATCTTGGACATGTTGAATGTCAACACTATGTAGAAGCAGAGGCTAGCGGCTTTCGGCCTCAAAGGCGATGCAGGAGGATGGTATAGGCTCGGTTTCACTCCAGAACAGAGGATGACTATTTCATAGGAGACCTTTATATATCTTTTTGATGAGCAGTATGTTTCGGCTGCAGCGAAAGTCGGAAAAGAGTTAGAGCTGGCTCGTTTAGAGCAGGGAGATATGTCATGTAGACTGTCTAAAAATTACTACAGATAGCTTATCTCCATCAAACATTGATGATGGAAGTTACAATCTGACGAGTTCCAGAAGGTTACAATCTAAAGACTTTCACAACAACTGATGAAAGCTCTAATCAATAATATTCACAATCAATATCGGGAGTTACAATCTGACGACTCTCACATATTAAAGATCTAAAGTAAAGATTACAAAACAACAATCTTTGCAACGCTCTGACAGAAAGAGACTACAAATCGACGGTTGTTTGAGTCAAAAATTGTTGTATTCATTACGGTATTCATTACAACTTCGGTCGTTAAAATAAAAACAAAAAGATAGTCTTTTTATAAGACTTTTACACAATGAAAATGAAAAAAAATATAGTTCTCGTCAAACAAACGCAGAGATCGTTTATCGGTCTTCTGCTTGCGTGGGATCTTTTCCTGTGCCGGGGTTTATCCATAGACCGCCTTTGATCTGGATCCGGTTGATGGAAAATTCGGCAGAACTTCGCCTTCACTGAGGAAGTATTTGATTTGAAGCGCTGAGATCGACCAAGAGAAATCAGTAGCTCTTCTCGAGATTAAGACCAAGCCTAATCTCGAGGAACGGACGGGAACGGTTGTTGGATCTCTCGAACTCTCCTTATTTATGCCGAAGAACTCACCAAGATCTGTCAACCCTCGCTGAAATTCGTGCTCCTTTGACTCCTCAATCCGACAGCACCTTCTCCTCTTGATAATTAATCCCCCCCTGAAATGAGCCCCTAGGCTTGTATTTATAGGCTTCGGTTGGGGAGTTTTTGGATAAGAATGGATGATTCCTCTTTATCTTTAGTTAATAACTGATTAACTATGTTTGGGAATAATATCAAATCAGTTAGGATGCACAGGAACCAACAAATCCTGAGAAAAACCGATCGAAAATAGCGAAAATGCGTTCGATGGTCGAAACTGCGCGCAGGGCGAATCCGACCCGCGGGGGCCAATGATAAAAACCCCAATCTCCAACATAAAGAATAATCATCTTATCTCGAACTGCGTCCGAGTGATCTGCTCTAACATAAGAGGATATCAACAATTGCTAAAATAAAAATATCTACCGTTCATAACGGGTGTATCAAAATCTCAAAGGAAATACCCTACTCACGGACAATCTACCATGAAAATAAAACTTACAACTGATTAATTATTTATGTGTGCATTATCTTGTGCTATAGCGATACTCTTGTAATGCTCTTACTCAATCGCTCTGCGGTAATAGGTTTTATTATCTCCTTATTCCGGATACGTGTTATAACGATACTTTTGTAATACTCTTACTCAATCGTTCTGCGGCAAATGTGTTTCATCTCCCTATATTCGGATACGTATAGAACAACATTGTAGGCTGTCTAAAAATCACAATAGATAGCTGATCACCATTAAACACCGATGATGGAAGTTATAATCTGACGACTTCCAGAAGGCTACAATTTGAAGACTTTCACATAGATCGATGAAAGTTACAATCTGACGACCTTCATAACAATTGATGAAAGCTCTAATCAACAACCTTCACAATCAACATCGGAAGTTACAATCTGACGACTCTCACATATCAGAGAGCTAAAGCAAAGATTACAAAATGATGATCTTTGTAACGCTTCGACAGAAAGAGACTACAAATCGACGGTATCTTCAAAATCAAGACGTAGAAGTCCTCCCTGCGTACCAGCATCAAGACGCACCGCGTTCATAGCCACGAACGTAGCTCAAATGCAGCCTCCGAAAGCTGCAAACGCAGCTTCCATCCGCTGCCAAACGTAGCTTCCATCCGCTGCCAAACACAGCTTCCAAGCTATCAAACACAACTTCCAACAAGATGCCAACGCAGCTTCCAAATGCTACAAACCCAGCTTCCAGACACTGCAAACGAGCTTCCAGACAGTGCGTTTGAACGCAGAATTCACGCCAGAACGCGGATTTTGCGTTTGACTCGTTCAAACACGAGCTGAACAGTTTCAAAACCATTTTCCATGATCTGAGGGGATCATAACTCCACTCAGGAGTGATTTAAGGGGCAGTTGTATCCCATTAGCCCTACTTAGGAGCGAATTAAGGGGGTGGTTACACCCTTTAATCCTTTATATATAACTGAAAATCAATTCAGTTCAGGGGTCGGTCTGTTGGAACTTCTTGGCAGCAACAGAAGAGATCCTTGGGCAGGCTTTTGAGGATATCGACGTCATCCCTCAGCAATGTTCGACAACAGGAGCTTCTTCATCCTCGGCTATTAACCGATTTTTGGTTTAAATCAACTTTTTTTCAAGAGTTTAAACTCGTTCAGAGTTATCAACTCGTTCAGAGTTTCAAACTTACCACGCAAGTCCTCCACAGCATCAAATCGTGAGTAGAAGATCACGTTCCAGTGAATCAAGATGTTCGGATCATCAACGGAGAGCAAACTCGACGCGAGTATTCGAGGGAGGCACTCCATCGTCACCGTGAAGAACCCGGAATTAAACAAAGGGGAGAATTCAGATTCATTCTCCTCTCTTTTATAATTAGGAAATCCAAATTGTAATTGAAATCGAGAGAATACAAATCAATTTTTCTTTCATTCTTTTACTACAAATTTTTCCACAAACAAAAGATGGCGACTCCACTGGGGACGAACTTCTCTGACGAAGAAGTGGTGGCGCAATCCGACGTTCATCTCACTGGAACAATTATCAAAACTCTCGTGGTAGAGTTTGATCAAACCAAGTTTGAGGAGGCAATCTCCTCCGGATCTCTTAGCCCCAAGGCTATGCACAAGGTACACAAAGCCTCTAAGGTGACTAAAGCTCCAAATGTTGCTCCTATGCCGAAGGAGGCCTTCTCCTTTAACCAAGAGTGCTCGAATAGCCCCTCCTCCGAAGGAGTGGTCTCAGCTTCAGCCAAACTCGTCCACCGAGTTGAACGTTCTGCATCTGTGCCAAAGCGACGGGCACAACTCTGAGAAAGCCGATCCTCCAATCAACGCGAGCTTCGCGTTTTTGAGCCTCAACACGAGCTCTGCATAATCCAAGTTAAACACAGCCCTCGGGACTGCGTTTCACTAGCAACACCTGGAGCTCAGGCATGCGTTCGGGTGACGAAATCCAACACAGAACCTGGTGTATACCGTGGAGCTTCGAGGCACTACCCTGAACCCCGCCGGGGGGTAGTCCACCCTCCCGGACCCCCCGACCAGGGGTGCTCCGCCCCCTGGTCCCCCGGCTTGCTGACCGGGTAGCGAGACCCCCGAATACTCTGCGTAGCACGATTAAATCGATGGGCGGATATAAAAAATCCATGGATTTAAGGCATATCAACCAGATACATGTTCACCAATAGCCAGTCCTGTCCAATCATGGACTGGGGGTTCCAACTCAAACCTCACAATCAGTGAGTAATTCTTCTCAAGTCTTTGCAATAGATTTGAGAGTGTTCATTTCGAGAGAAAGACCGATGCAACAAGTCATTCCTACGGTCCTCTCGGGATGTCAATGCTGCTCATATGCGGCCAAACTGTTCGACCAATTTACGAACATTGTTTTGCCCAACCAACGACGACGTTCTCACAGGAAGAAGTCTCCAGAGACCGAATATCCTGAGGTCACTATCAATGTGATCGGTAGAGGGAAAGCCTCAAGTTCTAGTTCCAATGACTCTGAGACAAGGCGTTCACTGATCGTCAGAGAAATCAAGGACGAGTTTGAAGGAATCTACCAACACACTCGGACACGAACAGGAGCCATTCCCTCTGTCAACTATCGGAGGTTAGCCAGAGGAACCAATTCCGATGATGAACACTCAGCCATTGCAGAGTCCCAATCATCAAGCTCTTTTGTTGAACATGAGAGCCCCGCTTATATGATGGGAAACCATGAAGATCTTACGAAGAGACTTGATGAGCAGGAGGCCATGCTCAAATCTCAGCAGGAGGCCATCAATGAACTCATGGCCCTGTTGACTCAAATCGTCGCAGACAAGACCAAATCTCAGGAGACAGATTCACCAACCAGGCAAGAATTCTCCCGGAGAGGAAAAACATATTCGCCCCGACCTCACACAAGCAAAGGGAAAGAAAAAATGGTTGATGACACGGCTTCTGACCAAGAAGCCCACAACCTAGAATCTTCCTCTGATGAAGGAAGAGAGACTGAGAACGAGCAGAATCTCTAATCTGCTAAAATGGAAGAATTGGAAGCCCGCCTCAATGCCATTTCTAACAGAAACGAGCTCCAAGAAGAAGGAGTTGTCACACCCTATCCTGCCGAATGGCATGCAGCCCCTTATCCTCCAAAGTTCGAAGTCCTGACGTTACATACTTTTAACGGCACGGGATCACCGAACCAACATATCTATCATTTCAAGTCACAGACTGGGAATGTGATATCAAATGACGCCATACTGGCTCGATTATTCATTGGCACCCTCAAGGGAGTTGCCTTTGAATGGTTCAGAAAATTGCCTACGGCCCCCCCCGCGGGTCGGATTCGCCCTGCGCGCAGTTTCAACCTTCGGACGTGTTTTCGCTATATTTGATCAGTTTTTCTCGGGATTTGTTGGTTCCTGAGTATCCTAACTGATTTGATATTATTCCCAAACATAGTTAATTAGTTATTAACTAAAGATAAGGAGGAATCATCTGTTCTTATCTGAAAACTTCCCAACCGAAGCCTATAAATACAGGCCTAGGGGCTCATTTCAGGGGGGGGATTAATTATCAAGAGGAGGAGGTGCTGTCGGATTGAGGAGTCAAAGGAGCACGGATTTCAGCGAGAGTTGACAGATCTTGGTGAGTTCTTCGGCATAAAGAAGGAGAGTTCGAGAGATCCGACAACCGTTCTCGTCCGTTACTCGAGATTAGGCTTGGTCTTAATCTCGAGAAGAGCTACTGATTTCGCTTGGTCGATCTCAGCACTTCAAATCAAATACTTCCTCGGTGAAGGCGAAGCTCTGCCGAATTTTCCATCAACCGGATCCAGATCAAATGCGGTCCACGGATAAACCCCGGCACAAGCAAAGATCCTACGCAAGTAGAAGAATGATAAACGATCTCTGCATTTGTTTGACGAGAACTGTATTTTTTCATTTTCATTGTGTAAAAGTCTTATAAAAAGACTATCTTTTTGTTTTCATTATAACGACCAAAGTTGTAATGAATACCGCAATGAATACAATAATTTTTTACTCAAACAAACTGGCGACCACAGTGGGAGTGGGAGTACAAATCACAGTGGGAGTGTTGACTTGTACAAATCACTCAGAGGGGGTTCCTGATGTTAAGTGACAAATACTTAACACAGAGGGGTTTGACAATCGTCAATGGTAAGTGCACAGACGCATCAAAAGTTTGAGTGGATTCAAACGAAAGGAGTTTTGGTGGTCTCATCGTCAATTAGTCTAATCGATGGAGGATTTTATGGTGAAAGACTGTGAGTCGTCAAACACCAATGGGAGTTTTATGAGGGAAGATTGATCCAACGAAGTGATTGAATCTCGTCTCAGCGAAAGAGTGTTCGGAAATCACGGCGGGTTTAGTGTTTATCACTTTATTTGTAATGATCGGTTTTTCCCTATGAAAGTCACATGTAGCATTCTTCCGGGAACTTCCCGTTACATGAATCATCCACCCCTAGCTTCCTTTGGAAAACTGGGTCTAATGAGGAGTATGTTGTCCTTAGTCGCATGTTTGAGTTATCCTTAAGAATATAAGATTCTCTAGAAACTTCCCAAGAAAGAAAGGAAACAGTTTAGACTCGTATACCTATTGGAGTATTAAGAAGCGATTTATACTCGTATACTTGTCGAGTGTCGAAAAGCAGTTTATACTCTTATACTCTTCGGAGTGTCGAGAAGCAGTTTATACTCGTATACTCGTTGGAGTATCGCCATTCTCATTTGGCTTATCCCAGCGTTATGACGTCGGCTTCAACCAAGGTTTGGATGCTATTGTTGAGAGCAAAGCAATTCTTGGTGGGATGAAGGACCCTCTTGTGGCACGCACAGTACTCTGGATCCACCGTGTTGTCAGCTTCCTCCTGATTTATGATAGGTGGTAGCTTGATCTTGTTATTTCAAGGAGAGATTCGAAGATAGCTGGAACATCTTTGTCCTTGAAGGAGTACTCTTTTTGGAATCTTAAACCCGAAGTCTTCTGCTATCTTCGGGGTTGCTGTTGCGACATCTGATTAGCGTCAACAGCTGCTGCAGGTGTTTTCCCTTTACCACGGGAGGCAAAATTTGATTTCGGAGAGTTAGCCGTCAGTTGGCTTCTTTCGGCTTTCTTCCTTCTGAGGAAGCGTTCGGCCTGCTCTCCGCGCACCTTTAACTCTTTCTAGTTGTTGGACGGTGCTACTCCCATAACTTCTAACACGTCCAAGGAGAGATTATTGTGATAGGTTTGAAGGATGAAGTCCTCTGTGATTGGATCTCGGCAATTCATCGCCTTATTCCGGAAGCGCTTGACGAAGTCGTCGACCGTTTCATCGTCTTCTTGCTTCTCATCAAAGAGTGTTCTGATTGACACTTCGGCATCATCATCAAAGAAGTGAGCGAGAAACAGGTTATCCAGGTCGTCCCAGCTGTTGATACATCCAGACTTGAGACGGCGGTACCAATCGAAGGCGGGTCCGCGAAGGGTGCCAACGAATGACCGAACCATCAAGGCTTCATTGCCGGAGATCATACCCAAGTGGGACTTGAAGTAGATCAGATGTTGAGTGGGCAAACCCTTTCCATCAAACGGCGTAAAGTTAATCAGGTTGAACTTCGCCGGGTATGCTATTGAATCCCACTCTCTTGGATGGGGACATGGAATGCCGGTCCTTTTTACCTCTCGAGCAGACATTAGAGTATTAATTTTGCTCTCAAGATTTTTTATTTTCTCATCATCACTTGTATCGGGCTCTGGACGATTCTTAAGAGGAATAACGTGACCACCCCCAGTGTTGTCATTTTCAGTGGGACCACCCCCAGTGTCGTTGTTTTTAGTAGGACCACCTCCAGCATTCTGGTCAACGGGAGGGTCATCAACATCGATGTATTTATCCACGTCTGAATCACTAGCTGCTTGGCTATCATTGTTGTGACGACTGGATTCACCTAGCTGATTTGACAAAGCTCGGATTTGTTGGTCGTGCATTTGTCTCATCTCCTACATAGCCATTTCCATTTCAATTTTGAATGCTTGCTTCTGCTTGGCTAGAGCATCCTCAATGATTTTGGTCACTTCTTTGGTGTTAATCATAAACACCTCACGGGATTTCCCTGGGCTGGATATTATTTTGTCAGAAGCAACTGTAGAGTTGGCATCTGATGCTTCATCATTCGAGGATAATCCCCTCTACATTCGCTGGTAATCTTTTTTGTCTAATGGTTCCTGATCGCAACCGGGTTAGACGATGAGATATGAGCGGATCAGAACTAGAAGATCAAGTCTATTTTCCCTTGTCAACCATATTTATCGTGACTACTGGAAGTTTGTCACCTTGAACGGCCGATCATTTCTTACGGAAACATCTTGGCTTGGACTTAGTCGCTCCGTTAGAGATCCTCTCAAATATCGAGACCCTCTGCGGAGCGGTCTTGGGGTAGCTATACGCTGATAAGACTGCCCTGATAATCTTAGCGCACGGGCAGTGAGACTTTGATTCTCGGGTACTTCTCTTCCGAGACTTATTCGTACCCCCAGCCCGATAGTACAACTCATCGACATTGCCGTCAGAGCAACCTATCGGCTGTTTACATAAATCCTCAGGTATAACGCGTTCGTTTATCTTACGTGTTTTCTTCTGAGTATGCAACTCCTTGTTGGAGTTCTCAATAGTTACGCGTTTAGAGTCACGCATTTGTAAGCGTGAACTCCTGACGGGCTCTTAGACTTTAATACACACCCCCAGGCGGGTGGAAACAGGAGTTTTCCCTTTACACGAAGGCTTGAAATTGTTACGAGGGCATGTGCGACCCCCAACTCGACGAGTCGTTCAGGGTTCAGTCACCTGACCCAAGCGTTCTTCAATCAGAACTTTGCCTCGATCCTTGTGCAAAGGACCCAGACGATAGACTATCCTCACCTTGAATCGGGACAAATCCATGTTGTCGCGGGGCTCCACCAGAGGTGCGGAACTCGAATGGATCGGCAAAACTGGTGCAGAAAATCTTCTATTTTGACCCTAGCACGGGTCAGACTTGGACGACCCGCGGGTTGGAGGGTCGGATTTGAGAGACCCGCAAAGTGGAGGGTCGGATTTGAGTGACCCGTGGCTTGGAGGGTCGAATTTAGGTGACCCGCGACTTGGAGGGTCGGATCTGGGTGACCCGCAGCTTGAAGGGTTGGATTTGGGTGACCCGTGGCTTGGAGGGTCAGATTTAGGTGACCCGCGGCTTGGAGGGTCAGATCTGGATGACCCACAGCTTGGAAGGTCGGATCTGGGTGACCCGCGGCTTAGCAGGTCGGATTTGGGTGACCTACGAATTGACGGGTCGGATCTGGGTGACCTACGAATTGGCGGGTCGGTTCTGGGTGACCTGTGAATTGGCTGGTCGGATTCGAGTGACCTTCAAATTGGCGGGTCGGATTCGAGTGACCTGTGAATTGGCGGGTCGGATTCGAGTGACCTGCGAATTGGCAGGTCGGATTCGAGTGACCCGCGTGCCGGCGGGTTGGATTTGAGCGACTCACATTTTTTGATCTTTTTGGTCGTCGTCTTATACTTTGGCCTCCAAACTTTGTGCAATTTTTGTGGCTTCTTTCCCACTTCTTCCCTCTGCAACTTTTTGGCCTCTTGTGCAAGAATTCGCGCGTGCGCAAGCAATGTGTGGCGCTTTTTGATCCGCTCTTCAAGAGTTGAACGGATCTTTTTGACTTGTACTCATTCACTTGTTAGTGACTTGGAGGAGAGGATATTTGTCCGCTGTTGGGGCATTTGGCATTGCCTAAATTTCAGATCCGCCTCGTAACAAATCCCGTCAATTGGCTCCAAAGCCCAAGCGAGTTGGCGCGCAAGACGTTAGCGCTGCCTTTGGCGAGCTCTCTTCGATAAAGTGGGTGCACTTTCTGTACTCAACTCCTTGATTGAGGAGGAGTTTAGATCTGCAGATCCGGACTCGTTGGAGGCCAGAAGGGCGTTGCAAGGTTCAGCTACCGCAGCAACGGGGGCATTAATCTTCTTTCGCTTGCGAGAGGCGGAGGATCTGGAGGAGGAGGACGACAGATACTTCTCGAACTTCAGTTGGACGAACTCGTATTCGACCACTTCTTCAACCGGGATGCAGATCCGAGGTTGTGACACGACAGCTCCGGTAGTAAAGCTGTTGGCTCCCACTTTGGTCGCCAGTTTGTTTGAGTCAAAAATTATTGTATTCATTGTGGTATTCATTACAACTTTGGTCGTTACAATGAAAACAAAAAGATAGTCTTTTTATAAGACTTTTACACAATGAAAACAAAAAAATACAGTTCTCGTCAAACAAACACAGAGATCGTTTATCGGTCTTCTGCTTGCGTGGGATCTTTGCCTGTGCTGGGGTTTATCCGTGGACCGCCTTTGATCTGAATCCGGTTGATGGAAAATTTGGCAGAGCTTCGCCTTCACCGAGGAAGTATTTGATTTGAAGTACTGAGATCGACCAAGCGAAATCAGTAGCTCTTCTCGAGATTAAGACCAAGCCTAATCTCGAGGAACGGACGGGAACGGGTGTCGGATCTCTCGAACTCTCCTTCTTTATGCCAAAGAACTTACCAAGATCTGTCAACCCTCGCTAAAATTCATGCTCCTTTGACTCCTCAATCCGACAGCACATCCTCCTCTTGATAAATAATCCCCCCTGAAATGAGCCCCTAGGCCTGTATTTATAGGCTTCGATTAGGGAGTTTTCGGATAAGAACGGATGATTCCTCCTTATCTTTAGTTAATAACTGAACTACGTTTGGGGATAATATCAAATCAGTTAGGATACTCAGGAACCAACAAATCCCGAGAAAAACCGATCGAAAATAGCGAAAACGCGTCCGGAGGTCGAAACTGCGTGCATGGCGAATCCGACCCGCGGGGGGCGCGGGTCTGCTCGGTCCGACCCGTGCGGGCGCAGGTCAGCTTGGTTCGACCCGCGCCACCACGGGTCGGCTTGGTTCGACCCGCGCCGTCGCGAGTCGGCTTGGTTTGACCCGCACCTCCGCGGGTCGGACTTGGCCAACCCGCGCGGGCGCGGGTCGACGCGGTCCGACCCGTGCGGACGCGGTGTTTTGTGGCATTTTCGCTGAGTCTTTTGGTGTTTTCCGGTTTTTCGGGACTTGTATTCTCCACCGTTTTACATAATTAATCGTTTTGTTGACTTGTACGCTTTGTTGTAGGACTGATCGTCAAACGCGCGTTGATTGACGTGCGCGTGTTGATTGATGCGTACGAACTGATTGATGCACGCGTGTTGATCGACGCGCGTTGGTTGACGTGCGTGTGTTGATCGATGTGCATAAACTGATTGATGCGCGCGTGTTGACTGACGCGTGCAAGCTGATTGACGCGCGCGTGTTGACCGACGCGTGCAAGCCGAATGACACGCGCGTGTTGACCGACGCGTGCGAGCTGATTGACACGCGCGGGCCACTTGGTTCGTTGTTTCGCTTCATGCGCTTGTTGATGACAGATAATCCTTTTAGACTCGGATAACAACGTTCGTTGTCTTCTCTCCGTCTCGAGCTGTGTACAGACACCTATAGACATTTTTAGACGTCTACAACGGTCTCGTCAAACCAAGATGTGGAAGTCCTTCCCGCGTACCATCATCAAGATGCAACACCAAATTGATCGCGGACGCAGGTCAAACCTGGCTGCAAACGCAGCTCACATTCAGCTCCAAACGCTACAAACGTAGCTCAGATCTAGCTGCCAACGTAGCTCATGCTCGGCCGCAAACGCAGCCTCCGAAAGCTGCCAACGCAGCTTTCATCCATTGCCAAACGCAGCTTCCAACAAATAGACAAATGAGCTTCCAGCCGCTGCGTCCGAGATTTCAGACACTGCATTCAAGCTTCCAGACACTGCGTTTGAACGCAAAATTCACACCAGGACGCGAATTTTGTGTTTGACTCGTTCAAATACGAGTTGAACAGTTTCAAAACCGTTTCCCATGATCTGAGGGGATCACAACTCCATTCAGGAGTGATTTAAGGGGCGGTTACATCCCATTAGCCCCACTTAGGAGCGAATTAAGGGGGCAGTTATGTTTTCAGCAAAAGTTGTTTCCATCGTAGATTCCATTAATCTTCTTTCGATTACAGAAAATTACAATGAAAATAAGAAAAATTACAACTCTTGAAGAAAATAACACAGAATTCGTCTATCGAACACTGTTTTGTGGGACTTTGCCTGTGCCGAGAGTGCTTTAGCTCGTGGACCACCGATTCGAAGATCGTAAGGTTGTTTTGATATCCTTCCTTCGTTTATCGAAGTATGGATTTGAAGCGAATATCCTATCGATGTAAGATATTCACTCTTCCAAAGATCAAGTCTGTGCTAGATCTCTAGGAATCACCAAATGATACTTGTCAAAGGGTGAAAATGATTTCTCTCTTCCTCAAAATCTCCAAAAGTTTAAGTCTCCTCTGCTCCAATCTGCTCTCTGTGCTTTATTCCGTGTATAGGAGGGTATTTATAGGGGTAGAAGTGCACCACAGCGAATATAAGGCAAAATAACTGCCCAAGTGTTCACTCTTTGGCCGCTGCAGTCTACACTGCCGCGGCTATTGGCGCGGCAGTATAGGCTGCCGCGGCCGAAGAGGTAGTTACCAGCACGTTCCATCGTGCTTGAAACCGCTCTCCCACGATCTTTAACCACTTTTTTACGTGGTTTAACGGCTTTTCCACGTCAGCACACGTTCTATTTCTGATATATCGCCACGTGGACTTCAGAAACCATCGTATAACTGCCTCGTAACCGTCACAACACTCCTCTAAAATAGCCGCGGCACCCTAGGTTGTAGCGCCCACGCCGCGACACTGTATGCTGTCGCGCCTTAGCCGCGGCGCTATGGGTTGCCGCGCCTTAGCCGCGGCACTCTATCCTGCCGCGCCTTAACCGCGGCACTCTGTCCTGCCGCGCCAGTAAGTGTTGTTTGATGACGTGTAAATTGTTCTTCCATGTTGTTTTGATTGGTATTTGGATGTCTGTAAGTATTTTTTGATGCCTACAAGTTATACCCTTTAATCCCTTATAAATAACTAAGAAATCAGCTTAGTTCGGATCCTGGATCTTTCATCCTTCTGGGGGGTAGCAAAGAAGAGATCTTGGATCTGATTTTGGAGATCAGGTTCTGAAGAGGAGAAAATCAGGAGGCAACAATCTTCAACAACCAAAGATTTCCAGATACTAGATACTTGGCTTCTCAACCGAATTATTTTCGGTTCAAATAACTCTTTTTCACCAGAGTTCGTCACTCGCTCTGAGTTACAAACCTCATCAAGAGTTCTTGATCAGTTCAACCACACAAGTCAGCTGTTCTAGTGAATTGAGATATTCGGGTCGTCAACGGAGAGCAAATTCGACGCGAGCATTCGAAGAAGGTACTCCATCGCTACCGTGAAGAACCCAGTTTTAAACAAAGGGGAGAATCCAGATCATTCTCCTCTGTTTTGTAATCAGAAAATCAAATTATAACTGAGATTAAAGAAATACAGATCAATTTTCCTTCATTTTTTTACTTCAAATTTTCCACCAAACAAAAGATGACGACTCCGTTGGGGACGAGCTTCTCTGACGAAGTAGTGGTGGCGCAATCTGATGTTCATCTCATTAGAACAACCGTCGAAACTCTTATTGTTGAGTTTGATCAAGCCAAGTTTGAGGAGACCCTCTCATCCGGATCCCTTAGCCCCAGGGCTATGTGCAAGATCCGCAAAGTCTTCAAGGAGACTAAAGCTCCAATTGTATCCAACTCGTTGAAGGACTATCTTCCTTAGGGGTTGCACTGTTCATACAGTCCCCTCTCTGAAGGAGAGGACTTAGCTTTAGTACAACTCTAAAAAAGCCGATCCTCCTATCAACGTGAGCTTCGCGTTTTTGAGCCTCAACACGAGCTCTGCATAAGCCAAGCTAAACGCAGCCCTCAGAACTGTGTTTTACCAGCAACACCTGGAGCTCATGTATGCGTTCAAATAATAAAATCTAATATAGAACCTGGTGTATACCGTGGAGTTTCGGGGCGCTGCGCCGAACCCCACCGGTTGGTAGTCCACCCCCCGGACTCCTGGCCAGGGGCGCACCGCCCCCTGGACCCTCGGCTCGCTGACCGGGTAGCGAGACCCCCGAATACTCTGCGTAGCGCGACTAGATTGAGAGGCGGATATAAGAAGTTCATGGATCTAAGGCATCTAAACCAAATTCATGTCCACCAAGAGCCAGTCCTGTCTAATCATAGACTGGGGGTTCCAGTTCAAACCTCACGATCAGTGAGTAATTCTCCTCGAATCTTTATAACAGATTTGAGAGAGTTCATATCGAGAGAAAGACCGATGCGACAAGTCATTCGTTCATTCCAATGTGAATGGCTGGTTCCTACGGTCCTCTCGGGATGTCAATGTTGTTCATATGCGACCAAACAATTGGTGTTCGACCAATTTATGAACGTTGCTTTGCCCAACCAACGACGACATTCTCACAGAAAAAATCTCCAGAGACCGAGTATCCTGGGGTCACTATCAATGTGATCGGCAGAGGGAAAGCCTCAGGTCCTAGTTCTGATGACTCTGAGACAAGTCGTTCACGGACCGTTAGAGAAATCACTAACAAGTTTGAAGGAGTCTACCGACACACTCGGATTCGAATGGGAGCCATTCCCCCTATTAACTATCGGAGGTTAGCCAGAGGAACCAATTCTGATGATGAACACTCAGCCATTGTGGAGTCCTAATCATCAAGCTCTTTTGTTGGACACGAGAGCTTCGCCCACATGGCAGAACATTCTGAAGATATTTCAAAGAGGGTTGCTGAGCAAGACGCCATGCTTAAATCATAACAAAAGACCCTCAATGAACTCCTAGCCTTGTTGACTTAAATCGTCGCATATAATGCCAAATCTCAAAAGATAGATTCGCCACTTAGGTAAGAATCTTCCCGGAGAGAAAAAGCATCTTCATCCCGACTTCACACAAGAAAAGGGAAGGGAAAAGTGGTTGATGACGTTGCTTCTGACCAAGAAGCCCACAACCTGGAATCTTCCTCTGATAAAGGAAGAGAGACGGAGAACGAGCAGAATCTCCAGTCTACCAAAATGGAAGAATTGGAAGCCCGCCTCAATGCCGTTGCTAACAGAAGAGAGCTCCAAGATGAGGGAGTTACCATGCATTATCCTGCCGAATGGGATGCAGTCCATTATCCTCCAAAGTTTGAGGTTCCAACGTTACAAACTTTTGATGGCACGGGATCACCTAATCAACATATCTATCATTTCAAGTCATAGACTGAGAATGTGATATCAAATGACGCCATACTGGCTCGATTATTCATTGGCACCCTTAAGAGAGTTGCCTTTGAATGGTTTAGAAAATTGTCTGCCGGATGTATCCAAAAGTGGACAGATCTAGAGAGACTCTTCCTGTCAAGATTCTTTAAAGAGGATACAGAAGTTTCCATCCATACCCTTCTCGCCACTAAGCAGAAGAAGAGGGAGTCCATCAAAGTCTTCATCAAGAGGTTTCAAAACATGGCTCTGCGATGTTCGTCGGGTATGACACAGTCTACACTAGTAGAGACCTGTCGACACAACTTGCAAACCGACCTCCTAGCCCCAATAGGAGTTGCAGAATGCCGTTCTTGGAGACAACTAATCTCTCAAGGTGAACAGGCTCAAAAGATTATTTCTAGGATCAAAACTGAAGAGCAAAGTAGGCAGGATCAACCAGAGCAATCGGATCAAGCCCAATCTTCTCAGTCAGAAGGAGAAGATACTACGGTCACTGAAGTCAATCCTCTTCAGTAGGATGACAGGTCCAACAACTATCATGTTAATAGTTATCTCTGATAGTCAAACTTGTTAGATAGTGGCCCACTAGGTGATGTGTCATGACTACCCTTTTTCCCCCTGCACTTATTCAAGACCGGGGGTTGGTTTATTTGTAATTCATTGGGTTATGAGTAATAAATTTTCTGAGTAGTCATGTTCAATAGAATACCTCTGTCAACCATGAAATCTGCCAAAACTATCAAGTTAACAATACACCTCTAATAGTCCTTTTTCCCCAAATTCCCACATCAATCCTCTTCAATAGGATGGCGGGTCCATCAAAACTATCATGTTAATGATCACCTGTGATAGTCTATTTCCTCTAAATTCAATCTACCAATCCTCTTCAATAGGATGGCAGATCCACCAAAACTATCATGTTAATGATTACCTCTGATAGTCTATTCCCTCTAAATTCTCCTGCTAATCCTCTTTAATAGGATGGTAGATCCACAAAACTATCATGTTAACAATTACATCTGATAGTCCATAACCTTGTTAATCCTCTATCACGTTAACATCTATCTCTGATAGTCCATCAATCTACCAATCATCTTCAATAGGATGGCGGGTCCACAAAACTATCACGTTAACAGTTACCTCTGATAGCCAAACTCATCAGATAGTGGCCCACTAGACGATGTGCCTTGTCTACCTCTTTTTATTCCCCTGCTAAGTCTTAATCAAGACTGTGGGTTGGTTACTTGGAATCCATTGGATTAAGAGTAACGAATCTTTCACATCGTCGAGTTAACATTACACTTCTGACGATCATCACCCCGCAGAGTATGAATGCAGCTTGCATCACTCCTAATTTGTCACGTTAACAATACACCTCTGACAATCAACTTATCAATCCTCTTTAATAGTATGATAGGTCCTCAAAATTGCTCAAATCGCAATCTTCCCCAGCAAGACACTAAGTCTTCAAAATCTTAGTATCAAAATTCATCGCTTCTGATGATAAACTTACTTAGCAATTCTCCCCAGCGAGACGCTAGTCCCCAAAATCTTATTCAAATCACAAGTACAAAACTCCTGTCACGTTAACACCAAACCTCTGACAAAATCACTTATTAATCCTTTTCAATAGGATGATAAGTTCACAAAGTTTCTCCGATCGTAACAAATTCCTGTCACGTTAACACCAAACCTCTGACAAAATCACTTATTAATCCTCTTCAATAGGATGATAAGTTCACAAAATTGCTCCGATTGTAACAAATTCCTATCACATTAACACCAAACATCTGACAAAATCCACTTATCAATCCTCTTTAATAGGATGATAAGTCCACAAAGTTGCTCCGATCGTAATATTTTCTTGTCATGTTAACACTAAACCTCTGACAATTAACTTATCGTCTCTCTTCAATGGAACGATAGGTCCACAAAAATCCCGTCACGTTAATATCACACCTCTAACAGAATCCACTTATCAATCCTCGTTAATAGGATGATAAGTCCACAAATTTGCTCCCATCGCAACTTAAATTCCTGTCATATTAATATCACACCTCTGACAATCAACTTATCAATCCTCTTCAATAGGATGATAAGTCCACAAAGTTACTCCGATCGCAACACAAATTCCTGTCATGTTAATATCACACCTCTGACAATCAACTTATCAATCCTCGTTAATAGGATGATAAGTCCACAAAGTTAGCCCGATCGCAACATTTTCTTGTCATGTTAACACCAAACCTCTGACAATTAACTTATCATCTCTCTTCAATGGAACGATAGGTCCACAAAAATCCTGTCACGTTAATATCACACCTCTGACAGAATCAACTTATCAATCCTCGTCAATAGGATGATAAGTCCACAAAGTTACTCCGATCGCAACACAAATTCCTATCATGTTAATATCACACCTCTGACAATCAACTTATGAATCCTTGTCAATAGGATGATAAGTCCACAAAGTTGCTCTGATCACAACATTCTCTTGTCACGTTAACATCATACCTCTGACAATCCACTTATCAATCCTCTTCAATAGGATGATAAGTCCATAAAGTTGCTCCGATCGCAACAAATTCTTATCACATTAATCCCACACCTATGACAAAATCCACTTATTGACTCTCTCCAATAGAGCGATAGGTCCATAAAGTTGCTCCGATCGCAACAAATTCCCGTCAAGTTAACATCACACCTCTGATGACCAAATCAACTTATCGATTCTCTTCAATAGAGCGATAGGTCTATAAAATACTGTTAGGTTAACATCACACCTCTAACAGTCAAACCCCCCCAATGAACTTAATCCTTTTTCAATAAGAATAGCAAGTTGTCATTATAAAATCCCCAGCAGATTAAATATTTTCTGGAATTATCCTAGTGATAATAAAGAAAATTTCTGAATTTCACTCTAAATAAAAATTCATGCCAAGTTAATATTACACATCTGGCGCTTCTAACTTTCTTTCAGTGTTTCAAGTAACACAGGAAGAAATAACGACAAAGTCTACATATTCAACATCGTAACACCAAAATCCATGCCTTTTATGCATAGGGGACTTTATCTTGATCCCTAATTAGAGATAAGTCTGCGTCTAACACATGCTGCCGGGCAGCCTATTCCCACAATAATGACAAAGCCTACGAATTCAATATCATAGCAGGCCAATATTAATAACGTCAAAATCCATGCTTTACATGCATTGGGGATTTTATCTCGATCCCTAATTAGAGATAAGTCTACGCCTAACACGCATTGCCAGTTAGTCTTTTGCCGTGAAAAGAACATCAAAATTCATGCCTCACATGCATGGGGGACTTTATCTTGATCCCTAATTAGAGATAAACCTATGCCTAACACGCGTTGCCAGTTAGTTTTTTTTCCGTGAAAGTGACAAAGTCTATGTATTCAAAATCATAGCATCAAGTCTAAGAGGGTTTATTCTCTTAGCACAACGTTACATGTGGAACGGACTTAGACAATCCATATGCTAGCCCGACTCAAACGATAGTCGGTAAAGGCTTATCAAATCCATTGATGGCTGAGGGTTTGCCAAAAATCCTATGAATATTTGCGGGCCCATCAGCTGAATGGAGGTGAACCGTGACGTGACATTTGATAGCTTCTGCTCATGAGTAGCTTGTACTGTTGCTACAGTTCTATTTGAAGCTCATCATCACACATGTCATGCGTGGAAAATCCCTTCAACAAAGATGCCTTTGAAGCGGGTGCAAAGAATAACTCCTTATGACAAGGAATCAAAAGCTCCAAGATCAGAGTTGAGATCCAAAGTATTCCGAAAATTCGTCCCAATCAACCGCGAACTTTCGAAAACTTTGGAGGGGGTTCTGTAGGCTGTCTAAAAATTACTACATATATCTTATCCCCATCAAACACTGATGATGGAAGTTACAATCTGACGACTTTCAGAAGGTTACAATCTGAAGACTTTCACAAGAACTGATGAAAGCTCTAACCAACAACATTCACAATCAACATCGGGAGTTATAATCTGACGACTCTCACATATTAAAGAGCTAAAACAAAGATTACAAAATGATGATCTTTGCAACGCTCTGACAGAAAGAGACTGCAAATCAACGGTCTCTTCAAACCAAGATGTGGAAGTCCTCCCCGCGTACCATCATCAAGATGCAACACCAATTTGACTGTGGATGTAGGTCAAACCTGGCTGCAAACGCAGCTCACATTCAGCTCCAAATGCTACAAACACAGCTCAGATCCAGCTACCAACGTAGCTCATGTTCGATCGCAAACGCAGCCTCCGAAAGCTGCCAACACAGCTTTCATCTATTGCCAAACATCATCAAGAGTTCTTAATCAGTTCAACCACACAAGTCAGCTGTTCTAGTGAATTGAGATATTCGAGTCGTCAACTTAGAGCAAATTCGACGCGAGCATTCGAAGGAGGCACTCCATCGCTACCGTGAAGAACCTAGTTTTAAACAAAGGGGAGAATCCAGATTATTTTCCTCTCTTTTGTAATCAGGAAATCCAATTGTAACTAAGATTAAAGAAATACAGATCAATTTTCCTTCATTTCTTTTTTACTTTAAAATTTCCACCAAACATTTCTGTCATGGACTTTGAGAGTAAGTTCATGTCATTGCTTAGGTTCACCGGTATGGGGCACACAGAGGAGCAACAGGCTCAGATGTTCTTGATGGGACTTCGTCCAGGGTTACATCGGTACATAGTATCTCGTCGGTTTCATTCAGTGCGGGAGGTGGCAGATGCTGCCATGGCTCAGGAGACGAATACAACCTTATTCATCAAGGGTAAGGATAACGGTAAGTCAGGGCAGTCCGAGGACAAAGAAATAGGTAAGAAACCATTTGGAGGCTCAGGAGGACCCCACCAGCAGGGTAAGGGTCCACATCAGTAGGGTCCCCATAAGAAGGGCCATCAGCAGGACCAGAGAGCGTAGCAGCGGTGCCGATTTTAGGGAGCTTGTTACAATTGTAACAAGATTGGACACCGATTTCAGGGAGCTTGTTTCTGGTGCTTCATATTCTTTTATCTCTTATGATTTTTTGATTAGACTTCATATTGTAGCTCAGTCGTTAGATTTCCTATTATCTGTATCTACTCCGTTGGGAGAGATGTCTCTGTTAGAGAGTGTTTGTAGGAGATGCATCGTCAGCTTGGACGATTCTAAGTTCGCGATTGATTTGATCGTGTTGCATTTGTTTGAATTCGATGTGATTCTTGGTATGGATTGGTTATCTTCCTACCATGTGAGTATCGATTGTTTTGTGAAAACAGTCAGTTTGAGAGCATATGATGGATCAGAGTTAGTGGTAGCTACCTCCAGAGGTTACCAGTTTGCGGAGTTATTTCTGGCGTACGTAGAGGAGGCGATATTATGGGATCGGAGCGTAGATTTGAGTGAGATGTGAGTAGTCTCAGATTTCCAGGATGTCTTCTAGGACATACCAGGATTACCTCCAGTGAGAGAGGTCGAGTTTTGCATAGAGTTGTAGCCAGGCACAGCACCGATTTCCCAAGCTCCTTACCATATGGCGCCTGCTGAGATGAGGAAGCTACAGATCCAGATTGATGAGTTATTATCTCAGGGCTTCATTCGACGGAGTCATTCTCCGTGGAGAGCACCGGTCCTCTTCGTGAAGAAGAAGGATGGGAGTATGCGATTATGTATAGATTATCGCGAGTTAAACAAGATCACTATCCGTAACAGGTACCCATTACCACAGATCGATGACTTGTTCGACCAGTTGCAGGGAGCACAGTGTTTCTCGAAAATAGATCTTCGTTTCGGTTATTATCAGTTACGAGTTCGGGAGATGGATATTCCCAAGACCGCTTTCTTGACTTGATATGGGTCTTTCGAGTTTCTTGTCATGCCATTTGGGCTGACCAATACACCCGTAGTATTCATGGATTTGATGAATCAGGTTTTTTGTCCGTACTTGGACCAGTTTGTGATAGTCTTCATCGACAATATTCTTATCTACTCGAGGTCGGAGGCAGAGCACGAGCAACATTTGAGGTTAGTATTGCAGATATTAAGAGAGCACCAGTTGTATGCTAAGTTTAGCAAGTATGAATTCTGGTTATCAGAGGTCAAATTATTAGGCCATGTTATTAGCCGGGAGGGCATTGTAGTGGATCCGGCTAAGGTAGAAGCCGTACTTGATTGGGAACCACCGAAGACAGTTACCGAGATTTGTAGTTTCTTAGGCATGGCAGGCTATTACAGAAAATTCATTCAGGACTTCTCGAGGATTGTCACACCACTTACACGCCTTACTAAGAAAGGTGTACAGTTCATTTGGAGCATAGAGTGCCAGAAGGCATTTGAGACATTGAAGACTAAGTTGACTTCAGCACCAGTTTTGGTTATTCCTAGCAGTGATAAGACTTTTGTCGTCTACATTGATGCATCATTATCAGGTCTTGGAGGTGTATTGATGCAGACCCAGAGAGTCGTAGCCTATATTTTGAAGCAGCTGAGGACTCATGAGCAGAATTATCTCACGCATGATTTGAAGCTAGCAGCAGTGGTCTTTGCACTGAAGGCGTGGAGATATTATTTGTACGGAGTGCAGTTTGAGTTATTCACAGATCACCAGAGTTTAAAGTGCCTCTTCTCACAGAAAGAACTCAATCAAAGGCAACAACGATGAGTAGAATTTATTAAGGATTATGAATTTTCTATTCAGTGCCATCCGGGAAAGGCGAACGTGGTAGCAGACGCGTTGAGCAGGAAGCGTCATCACGAACTAGCAGCTTTGATGTGTTCACTATATCGGGATCTTTATACCCTCAGCCATTTTGATTTTAGTCCAGAGATTGGTGGGAGCCGTGTGTTCTTAGGAGCGTTATCTGTACAACCATCTTGGAGAGATAGAGTAGTCGGAGCTCAGTTAGAGGATTCTTGGATTCAAACCTGCAAGGGGAAGATTTCCAAAGAACCCAAGGATGATTAGACTATTAGAGTAGATGGAGGCCTTAGGATGAAGGGCAGGATCATTATGCCGAACAATCTACAGCTGAAGAGGGAACTATTTGACAAAGCTCATCGCAACAGATATACAGTGCACCCAGGCAAGACGAAAATGTACAAGGATCTGAAGAGGCATTTTTGGTGGAGCGGTATGCGCAGAGAGATTACAGATTATGTGGCTAAGATTTACACCTGCCAACAAGTTAAGGCAGAACATCAGAGACCTGCAGGAACTCTACAGTCTTTACCCATTCCCGAGTGGAAGTGGGCAGATATTTCCATGGATTTCATAGTAGGGTTGCCCAAGTCAAAGAAAGGAAATGATTCTATTTAGGTTATAGTGGACAGATTGACTAAGTCCGCACATTTCTTACTAGTGAGGATGACTCATACATCAGATATATATGCGAGGATTTTTATTCGGGAGATTGTTAGATTACATGGAGTTCCGAAGATGATTATATCAGATCGGGGTTCAATCTTCACATCTCATTTTTAGAGGAGTTTTCAGGATGCTTTTGGCAGTCAGTTGCCATTCAACAGTGTTTTTCACCCCCAGACCGATGGACAGACCGAGAGGGTGAATCAAATTTTAGAGGACATATTGAGAGCGTGCATTATAGATTTTTAGGATAGCTGGAAGGATCACATCTCACTGGTTGAATTTGCATATAATAACAGTTATCAAGCTACCATCGGAATGTCACCGTATGAAGCTTTGTACGGGAGACCTTGCAGATCGCCTATATGTTGGGCAGAGCTAGAGGATAGTTTATTGATTGGTCCAGAGTTAGTTAGATAGACCACAGAGAAAGTGGTATTGATTCGAGAGCGCATTCTTGCAGCGCAGAGTCGGCAGAAGAGCTATACAGATCAACGGAGATGACCTTTAGAGTTTCAGGTCGGAGACTCAGTCATGTTGAAAGTATCACCAATGAAGGGTGTTCGGCGATTCGGTAGACGGGGGAAGCTTGCCCCGAGATATGTGGGTCCTTTCAGGATCATCGAGCGTATTGGAGCTGTTTCTTACAGATTAGATTTTCCAGCATCGATGTCGAGTATACACGGTGTCTTTCATGTCTCGATGCTTAAGAAGCATCTACGAGATGATGAATAGCAAAGAGTGATTGACTCACCAGAGATTAAGATTCAGGATGTTTTGACTACCGTGGAGGTACCGGTGCGCATACTTGATAGAGAGAATAAAAAGCTTAGAAATAAAATCATTCCATTAGTGATGGTGCAGTGGAACCGGCAAGGAGCCGAAGAGATTTCTTGGGAGCGCGAGGAGGATGTTCGTCGCGACTACCCGCACCTGTTTGGACAGGTATGATGTTAATATGCTTATATGACTTGATAGTTATTATTATCTATGATTGTTTAGTCACATTTATATTTATCTTTAACACTAGAATGGGGATATTTTTACCTGATACTTAATCAATTGAAGTATATGGTATATACATGAGGGTTTCCTTGTTTGGATCATTTCGCTCGACGTACCAATTTCATTTAGTTAAGGATTTAGGTAAGAATGTTTGCATTCTAGGTTGTTAACTTTAAATATCGTTGTGCTAACACTATGTGATGTGTGCAGAAAGAATTCTTAATATGAATTACACATTCTTAATGTATTTTCCCAGTTATTAAGCTTTGAGATGCGACTGCGGAATTTTGAGGACGAAATCCTCTTAGGGGGGGGGGGTTGAATGTAAAACCCTAATAATTTATGAATAATATAATTAATGTGTGATAAATTATGATATGTGGATATTTAGTATGATAAATATCATTTAATGGTATATAAGTATAATACCATGTGATTTGAGTATGAACGAGTTCATACATAAGAGAGAAAAGAGTTGAAACATGCACAAATGGCCAAACATATGGAAACTAGAAATGTCCGGTCTGGTCGACCGCCATGGTCGACCGCGATACATGCGGTCTGTTTTTCTCTTGTTTTGAATTGGTTTCGGATTTCTAAACTCATATCCGTTTTTCTCTGATATATATATATATATGAGTTTTTCACGTTTTTCTCAGTTTTCCTAAGAACCCTAACAGCCACCAAAACCCCCTAAACACTAGTTTGATTTCTTAGAGAAGATTAGAGGCTTTCAAGTTAGGTTTTTGCTGATTCTTGGCTTTTGGAGTGGAGATCTCCTTCGACGTTGCTTCTAACACATTTTCCTACAGCCCCAGGCGAGTATCATCTCTGCTAATCCCCTCCTAGTTTTCAAAACGTTTTTAAAGAGTTTTAAACATGTTTTGTAGAGCCTAAATGACTAGTTTATAAATAAAGTCAACTTTTTTTGTATTATATGTAAAGAGACTAGGTCTTTCTATGCTAAAAAGGTTGAGAATAATTTTTACAGAAGTATTTAAGACCTGAAGATGATTTTAAAACATGGTTAATCTAAAGAAAGAAGTTTGTTTCGTTGCTTTGAGCTTTTATGTATGTTTTTAGGGTTTTGAATACAAATCTAATGCATAAAATCATGTTTATAATTGTTGAGTTGTTTCCAGATGTTCATATCTGCTGTGACATGTTTACATACAAGTTTCATAAAGATTTAATCATGTTTGAATCACAAAAACACGATGTGAACAAGACATACACAAAAAAAATTGAGAATCTAGAATCAGGGTTCACGGTCGACCGTCACGGTCGACCGCGTGCAGGACAGAGATCTTGGTAGTCTCTGGAGCCCATCGCGGTCGACCGCCATGGTCGACCACTAGTCTGTTTTGGCTGTGCAAGTTTATAAGGGTTGGAATTGGTTTGTCGAGCAAATCTCTCGACCTTATGATGATAGACTATGATGTTAATGAATGTTAAACACCTAGAATGATGGTGAACTTCACATGTGGTCACGCACACCGAGATTTGGTGCATATATGCTAGATTGTGTTAGATTGACACACTTTTGACATAAGTTAATTTGATAAACACATATGAATAATGTGTTAGACCCTAGAGGGGGATGATTAGGGTCTTATGCTAATCTAATCCGATTATATGCCAATTAAAATTAATTCAAATATAATTCTTGCAAGATAGATATATAATATGATATGAGCAAGAATATACAATATGAACAATGAGATATATCCTATATGATAAAAATATATGCAAGGATATATAAACTAACACAAGGGTGAAATAAGAATAAACAAGATAGTGGGCAAAGTAAATAATGAGACAACGGCGATATGAGCAATGAGCAAAAATAAGAATAAACGCCAAAGCACACTCAAACACAATCAAATGATCATAGAGTTCGGACCTTCCATCCTACGTCTTCGCTCCCTACTCCTGGGGAGAAATCCACTATCACAATCTAGTTTGGAAGCCGGAACTTCTACACACTCGGTTTCCTAGCTAACCGAAAACTCTACAACTCACACTCTTGCAAACCCACTCTACACCCTCACAAGTGTTGGACCTAGCCGTGTCTCCCTCAAGTGCTCGGTTACAACCTCTCCCTAGGTTCGTCAACCGACGCCACTCCTCTTGGGACGATCCCTGACTCTCACCACACACTCCTCTCGGTGTACAAGTGTATTACAAAGTGTATCTCACAATAAGAACAAATATAATAAATGATTATTCTCTAATATGGATGAGAACACAATGAAAGCTCATACTCAATTGTTACAATCTCTCACCAACCCAAATATATTATGTATGAAAAACACAATAAGCTCATGTGGGTGTGTGTAAACAATGAGTAAAATAAAAACAACTAAACTCAAATGTAAATACTAGCTTAATAGGAATAATAATCAACAAATAATTATGAATAAAAGCTAGAATGAGTTTAGGAAAACTTCTCTAGATGATAAGAGAGAGAGAGAGATGGATTGAAGCTCAATGAATTGATCTCTATTTCCTCTTATGGAATCCTTCACAAACCAAACCCTTAAACAAACTTAAAACCAAACTTAAACTCTTTTAAAACTTATTAAAACATTTCTTGGATTTCTTAATAGAACTGAGGTATAAGGGGGTATTTATAGAAACCCCAATGCCAAGAAAAGGCCAAAAATCACTCAGCAACGGCTCTAGAAACTAGCCGTTAGAACCGATATGACAGTGCGGCGGTCGACCACAAGCAACAAAAAACAATACTATGGCTCTGGACAAGTGACGGTCGACCGCGACGGTCGATCGCGAAAGTCTCTGGACTACTTACGGTCGACTGCCACGGTCAACCGTGAGCCAATAAAACACATACTGAGTTTCTAAACTCAGGGGCGGTCGACCGTGACGGTCGACCGCAAACAGACATATAGAAATAATAGGTTTGAATAGTATTCTGATTTTAAAACCCTGTTTAAAAATATCAAATAAATTCAGAAAAATATAAAACTTTAGGGAATGATTGTAGACATGATAATAAACATGCTTCAAAGACTGGTTTCCAAAAGGACTTCCCAAATAAAAAATATCATCATTTTATAAAATAGTCCAAAACACAAAAATATAAACATATGAATTTTGACATTTAGGCTAAACCATGTTTTAAAACTTTGCATAATGATTATGTAGACTTAATAAAATATGTATATGATTATTGTTAAGTCCAAAAACTAAGAATACAATATTTTTACAAATATAATAGAAAATAAAACATATGAGTATGTATATGAAAATATATTTGTTTCACATCTATGAAATTAAACCAAAACAACTTATCCACATATAAAACAAACATGTATACATAATTTTTTGGAATTTATTTGTAAAAACTTTGTTTGTGGATAAAACTAAAAACCAGGATGTATATGTGTGTGTGTGTGTGTGTGTGTGTGTGTGTGTGTGTGTGTGTGTGTGTGTGTGTGTGTGTATATGTATATATATATATATATATATATATATATATATATACATAAACCAATAAATAGTGTGTGTGTATGATTGAGCTTAGAGTACTAACGCACATAATATAAACTCCTAAACTAAATTACCCATGCTTGATGAAGGTATTCAATGAGCTTGACTTGGTACACTATGCGGATGAAGCTGAACTTGGATCTTGAACTTGAATTGCATAAGCTTCACTCCACAATTCTATCAACCTCTATTTGATATCGTCGTTGAAGCGCTATTCCATCCATCCTCCAACACGTTGTTTGCCTAGAATAAATACGAAAACACAAACACTAAACAAACAACATTAGAAGTAAATTGTTTGTTAAACATCATCAAAACAAGAAGGCCAACATAATGTTGTTCTATACGTATTCGGAAATAAGAAGATGAAACCTATTTGCCGCAGAACAATTGAGTAAGAGTATTACAAAAGTATTGTTATTTCACGTATCCGGAATAGGGAGATAATAAAACTTATTGCCACAGAGCGATTGAGTAAGAGCATTACAAGAGTATCGCTATAGCACAAGATGATGCACACATAGATAATTGATCAGTTGTAAGCTTTATTTTCATGATAGATTGCCCGTGAGTAGGGTATTTCCTTTAAGATTTTGATACACCCGTTATGAACGGCAGATATTTTTGTTTTAGCAATTGTTGATATCCTCTTATGTTAGAGAAGATCACTCGGACGTAGTTCGAGATGAGATGATTATTCTTTTTGTTGGAGATTGAGGTTTTTATCATTGGTATTTGTTTTTCATTCATAGAGAGTTATATGAATGATTTGATATATGTATTTACTGACTCTATTTTGTATATACTCCTACCCCTTCCCCTGGGGAGAGGTAGTGATGATCTCGCTAACGCTTTGACGCTCGTTGTTTCCCCTCTTTCAGACGACGAGTCCGGTGCACGGAGATGTTGGACCCTAAGATCACTATGAAAGAACCCTAGGAGGGTGAATACGATCTTATGCTAATCTAATCCGATTTTATGCCAATCAAAACTAATTAACAAATATATCCTAGCAGGTATGATATGCTACAAGATATGTGCAAGGATATACAATATGAACAAGGGTAAACAATATGATCATGTAACAATGGCGATATAACAATATGCAAGAATAAATATGCCAATGTTAAACCCAAACAAAAGGAAATGATCACGGAGTTCGGACCTTCCGTCCTACGTCTCCGCTCCTCACTCCCGGGGAGAATCCACTACATAACCTGATTTGGAAGCCGAAAATTCTCTACACACTCGGTTTTCTAGCTAACCGAAAACATTATACACTCGGTTATCAAGTCAACCGACAACTCTCGCAAATCCTCACAAAGTACATACACAAGCTATAACCTCAAGTGTTGGTCCTCACGTATCGACTCCCTCTCGGAATTAACACCTCTCACTAGGCCACCGACGCCACTCCTCTTAGTATTGACTCCGTCCTCACCACACACTCCTCTCGGTGTACAAGTGTATTACTGTTTGTGGAAAATTTGCAATAAGAAATTAATGAAAGAATTGTATTTGATTTTATTCTCTCTAACTACTTAGAAAAAGAATGTTTACAACTCTCTCAACTCTTAATTACAATTGGATTTCCTGATTACAAAAGAGAAGAGAATTGATCTGAATCCTCTCCTTTGTTTAAATCTGGGTTCTTCACGGTGGCGATGGAGTGCTTCCTTCGAATGCTTGCGTCGACCTTGCTCTCCGTTGACGATCCAAAAATCTCAATTTGCTGGAACAAATGACTTGTCTGCTCAAAAACTCTCCACGAGTATTGCAGCTCAGAATGAGTAACAAACTCAGATAAGAAAAGAGTTGTTTGAACCGAAAAATAATTCGGTTAATAAGCCAAGTATCGAATATCTGGAACTCTTCTGTTGAAGATGGTTGCCCTTTGATTCTGTAAAAATCTGATCTGACCTCCAAAATCTGATCCCAAACTCTGTTGAGTTTGTTGATATTTATAGTGAGATTAGCGGTGTAACTGCCCCCTTAATTCGCTCCTAGTGGGGCTCATGGGATGTAACCGCCCCCTTAAATCACTCCTGAGTGAAGTTGTGATCCCCTCAGATCATGGGAAATGGTTTTGAAACCGTTCATCTCGTGTTTGAACGAGTCAAACGCAAAATCTGCGTTCTGGTGTGAATTCTTCGTTTAAACGCAGTGTCTGGAAGCTTGGACGCAGCAATTAGAAGCTGCGTTGGCAGCATTAGTAGCTGGATCTGAGCTACGTTTGTAGCGATTTGGAAGCTGCGTTGGCTGCGTTTGGCAGTGGATGGAAGCTGCGTTTGGCAGCATTAGCAGCTGGATCTGAGCTGCGTTTGCAGCGATTTGGAAGCTGCGTTGGCTGCGTCTGGCAGCGGATGGAAGCTGCGTTTGATAGCATATGGAAGCTGCGTTGGCAGCTTTCGGAGGCTGCATTTGCGGCCGAACATGAGCTGCGTTGGCAGCTGGATCTGAGCTGCATTTGTAGCGTTTGGAGCTGCGTTTGAGCTGCGTTCGTGGCTATGAACGTGGTGCATCTCGATGCTGGTACGCAGGGAGGACTTCCACGTCTTGGTTTGAAGAGACCGTCGATTTGTAGTCTCTTTCTGTCAGAGCATTGCAAAGATCATCATTTTGTAATCTTTACTTTAGCTCTTTGATATGTGAGAGTCGTCAGATTGTAACTCCCGATGTTGATTGTGGAGGCTGTTGATTAGAGCTTTCATCAGTTCTTGCGAAGGTCGTCAGATTATAACCTTCATAAATCTACGTGAAAATCTTCAAATTGTAACCTTCTGGAAGTCGTCAGAGTGTAACTTCCATCATCGGTGTTTGATGGGGATTGGCTATCTGTTGTGATTTTTAGACAGCCTACAGAACCCCCTCTAAAGTTTTCGAAAGTTCGCGGTTGACTGGGATGAATTTTTGGAATACTTTGGATCTCAACTCTGATCTTGAAGCCGTTGATTTCTTGTCATAAGGAATTGTTCTTTGCACCCGCTTCGAAGGCATCTTGGTTGAAGGGATTTTCCATGCAGGACCTGTGTGATGATGAGCTTCAACTAGAAACTGTAGCAACGGTACAAGCTACTCATGAGCAGAAGCTATCAAACGTCACGTCACGGCTCATCTCCATCCAGATGATGGGGCCGCAAACATTCATAGGATTTTTGGCAAACCCTCAGCCATCAACGGATTTGATAAGCCTTTACCGACTACCGTTTGAGTCAGGCTAGCATGTGAATTATTTGAATCCGTTTCACATGTAACGTTGTGCTAAGAGAATGAACCTTCTTAGGCTTAATGCTATGATTTTGAATACATAGACTTTGTCATTTTCACGGGAAAAGACTAATCGGTAACGCGTGTTAGGCGTAGGCTTATCTCTAATTAGGGATCGAGATAAAGTCCCCCATGGTGTGAGGCATGGATTTTGATGTCCTTTTCACGGTAAAAGACTAACCGGTAACATGTGTTAGGCGTAGACTTATCTCCAATTAGGGATCGAGATAAAGTCCCCCATGCGTGTAAGGCATGGATTTCGGTGTTATTAATAGCAACCTGCCACGATGTTGAATACGTGGGCTTTACCATTTTTACGGGAATGCACTATCCGGCAGCATGTGTTAGATACTGACTTATCTTTATTTAGGGATTAAGATAAAGTTCCCCATGTGTGAAAGGCATGGATTTTTGGTGCTACGATGTTGAATACGTAGGCTTCGTCGCTGTTTCTTCCTGTATTACTTAAAGCACTAAAAGAAAGTTGAAAGCGCCAGAGGTGTAGTATTAACTTAGCATGAATTTTCACTTAGAGTAAAATTCAGAAATTTTTTTTATTATCACTAGGATAATTCTAGAAAATGTTTAATCCGTTGGGAATTTTATAATGAAGACTTGCTATTCTTGTTGAAAAAGGATTAACAAGTTCATTGGGGGGTTTGACTGTTAGAGGTGTGATGTTAACCTAACAGAAATTTGTTACGATTGGAGCAACTTTGTGGACTTATCATCCTATTAAAGAGGATTGATAAGTATATTTTGTCAGATGTGTGATGTTAACTTGATGAGAATTTGTTGCGATCGAAGCAACTTTGTGGACCTATCATCCTATTGACGAGGATTGATAAGTAGATTTTTTCAGAGGTGTTTTGTTAACGTGACAAGATGAATATTGCTATCGGGGAAATTTTAAGGACCTATCGCTTTATTGACGAGAGTCGATAAGTTGATTTTGTCAGAGGTGTGGGATTAACGTGATAAGAATAATATTACGATCGGGGCAACTTTGAGGACATATCGCTCTATTGAAGAGAGTCGATAAGTGGATTTTATCGTCAGAGGTGTGATGTTAACTTGACAGGAATTTATTGCAATTGGAGTAATTTTGTGGACTTATCATCCTATTAAAGAGGATTGATAAGTGAATTTGTCAGAGGTTTAGTGTTAACATGACAAGAGAATATGTTGCGATCGGAGCAACTTTGTGGACTTATCATCCTATTGAAGAGGATTGATAAGTGAATTTGTCAGAGGTGTGATATTAACGTGACAGGAATTTGTGTACTTGTGACTTGCATAAGATTTTGGGAATTAGCGTCTCGCTGGGGAAACTTGCTAGGTGAGTTTATCATCAGGAACGATGAGTTTTGATATTGTGATAAAATTTTGAAGACTTAGTGTCTTGCTAGGGAATAGTGCGATTTGAGCAATTTTGAGGATCTATCATCCTATTAACGAGGATTGATAAGTTGATTGTCAGAGGTGTATTGTTAACATGATAAATTGGGAGTGATGCGAGTTACATGCATACTCTGTGGGGGTGATGATCGTCAGAAGTGTAATGTTAACTTGACAATGTGAAAGATTTATTATTCTTAATCCAATGGATTCCAAGTAACCAACCCCCAGTCTTGATTAAGACTTAGCAGGAGAATAAAAAGAGGTAGACAAGGCACATCACCTAGTGGGGCACTATCCATGAAGTCGGAATAGAGGCACATCACCTGGTAGACCATTATCTGATGAGTTTGACTATCATAGGTAACTGTTAACGTGATAGTTTTGTGGACCCGCCATCCTACTTGAAGAGGATTGGCGAGTTGATGGACTATCAAAGGTAAATGTTAACATGATAGTTTTGTGGACCTGCCATCCTACTTGAAGAGGATTGGCAAGTTGATGGACTATCAGAGGTAAATGTTAACGTGATAGTTTTGTGAACCTGCCATCCTATTGAAAAGGATTGGCAGGAGAATTTGGAGGGAGTGGACTATCAGAGGTGATCATTAACGTGATAGTTTTGGTGGACCCACCATCCTATTGAAGAGGATTGGTGGGGGAATTTGACGAAAATGGACTATCAGAGGTAATTGTTAACGTGATAGTTATTGGACCAGCCATCCTACTGAAGAGGATTAGATTCAGTGGACGTAGTATCTTCCCTTTCTGACTGAGAAGATTAAGCTTGGTCCGATTGCTCAGGTGGATCCTGCCTACTTTGTTCTTCAGCTTTGATCCTGGTAATAATCTTTTGAGCCTGTTCGCCTTGAAAAATAAGTTGTCTCCAGGAACGACATTCTGTAACTCCTATTCGGGCTAGGAGGTCGGTTTGCAAGTTGTGTCGACATGTCTCCACCAGTGTAGATTGTGTCATACCTGTCGGACATCGGAGAGCTATGTTTCGAAACCTCTTGACGAGGGCTTTGACGGACTCCCTCTTCTTCTGCTTAGTGGCGAGAAGGGTATAGATAGAGACTTCTGTATCCTCTTCAAAGAATCTTGACAGGAAGAGTCTCTCTAGATCTACCCACTTTTGGATACATCCCGCAGGCAGTTTTCTGAACCATTCAAAGGCAACTCTTTTGAGGGTTCTAATAAACAATCGAGCTAATATGGCGTCATTTGATATTATATTCCCAGTCTGTGACTTAAAATGATAGATATATTGGTTCGGTGATCCCATGTCGTCAAAAGTTTATAGTGTCGGGACTTCAAAATTTGGAGGATAAGGGGCTGCATCCCATTTAGCAGGATAGGGTCTGACAACTCCCTCGTCTTAGAGCTTGCTTCTGTTAGCAATGGCATTGAGGCGGGGTTCCAATTCTTCCATTTTGGCAGACTGGAGATTCTGCTCGTTCTCTATCTCTCTTCCTTCATCAGAGGAAGATTCTAGGTTGTGGGCTTCTTGGTCAGAAGCCATGTCATCAACCACTTTTCCCTTCCCTTTGCTTGTGTGAGGTCGGGATGAAGACGCTTTTCCTCTCCGGGAAGATTCTTGCCTAAACGGCGAATCTGTCTCCTGAGATTTGACCTTGTCTGCGACGAGTTGAGTCAACAAAGCCAGGAGTTCATTGATGGCCTCCTGCTGAGATTTGAGCATGGCCTCCTGCTCATCAAGTCTTTTTGTGAGATCTTCATGGTTTCCCGTCATATAAGCGGAGCTCTCATGTTCAACAAAAGAGCTTGATGATTAGGACTCCGCAATGGCTGAGTGTTCATCATCAGAATTGGTTCCTCTAGCTAACCTCCGATAGTTGATAGGGGGAATAGCTCCTGTTCGCGTTCGAGTGCATTGGTAGATTCATTCAAACTTGTTAGCAATTTCTCTGACGGTCAGTAAATGTCTTGTCTCAGAGTCATTAGAACTAGGACCTGAGGCTTTCCCTCTGCCGATCACATTGATAGTGACTCTAGGATACTCGGTCTCTGGAGACTTCTTCTTGTGCAAACGTCGTCGTTGGTTTGGCAAGGCAACGTTCGTTAATTGGCCGAACACCAATGGTTTGGCCGCATATGAGTAGCATTGACATATCGAGAGGACCGTAGGAATCAACCGTTCACATTGGAATGAACGAATGACTTGTTGCATCGGTCTTTCTCTCGATATGAACACTCTTAAATCTGTTGCAAAGACTCGAGAAGAGTTACTCGCTGATCGCGAGGTTTGAATTGAAACTCCTAGTCTATGATTGGATGGGACTGGCTCTTGATGAACATGGATCTGGTTAAGATGCCTTGAATCCATAAACTTTTTATATCCACCCCTCGATTTAATCGCGCTACGCAGAGTATTCGGGGGTCTCGCACGCATGCCTGAGCTCCAGGTGTTGCTGGTGAAACGTAGTTTTGAAGTCTGCATTTTGGTTCTGAAACGCATATTTGAGAATTGCGTTCATTTTGTGGAACACGCCCCTGAGGGCTGCGCTCAGTCTTCTTCATACGGAGCCTATGTTTGGGCTCATAGGCGCGAGACTTGCATTCTGAAATAGAAACACAGGGCACAGGGTCGCGTTTAGGCTCACAAACACGAAGCTCGTGTTGACTTGAGGATCGACATTCTCGGAGATGTGCTCGTCGTAGGGATCTCCTCCTGCGTCGAGCAGCATTCTTCTTAGCCTGCTTCAAGGCCTTTGTAGTGATATCACCATCTGTGTTGATCAAGTTTGTCGCCTCAATAGGCTTCTTACGACCTAATACCCGTCGTCTTGGCGCGGGTTTAGCTGAAGCTGAGCCCACTCCATCGGGGGAGGGGCTGTCCGAGCAGTCTTCCTTAGGCGGTTCGGCTGCAATTGGAGCAGTTGGAGCTTTAGTCTCTTTGGAGACTTTATGGATCTTGCGCATAGCCTTGGGGCTAAGGGATCCGGAGGAGAGGGCCTCCTCAAACTTGGCTTGATCAAACTCTACCACGAGAGTTTCGACAGTTGTTCCAGTAAGATGAACATCGGATAGCGCTACCACTTCTTCATCAGAGAAGCTCGTCCCCAGCAGAGTCGCCATCTTTTGTTTGTGAAAAATTTGCAATAAGAAATTAATGAAAGAATTGTATTTGATTTTATTCTCTCTAACTACTTAGAAAAAAAATGTTTACAACTCTCTCAACTCTCAATTACAATTGGATTTCCTGATTACAAAAGAGAAGAGAATTGATCTGAATCATCTCCTTTGTTTAAATCTGGGTTCTTCACGGTGGCGATGGAGTGCTTCCTTCGAATGCTTGCGTCGACCTTGCTCTCCGTTGATGATCCGAAAATCTCAATTCGCTGGAACAAATGACTTGTCTGCTCAAGAACTCTCCATGAGTATTGTAGCTCAGAATGAGTAACAAACTCTGATAAGAAAAGAGTTGTTTGAACCGAAAAATAATTCGGTTAATAAGCCAAGTATCGAATATCTAGAACTCTTCTGTTGAAGATGGTTGCCCTTTGATTCTGTAAAAATTTGATCTGACCTCCAAAATCCGATCCCGAACTCTGTTGAGTTTATTGATATTTATAGGGAGATTAGGGGTGTAACTGCCCCCTTAATTCGCTCCTAGTGGGGCTCATGGGATGTAACCGCCCCCTTAAATCACTCATGAGTGAAGTTGTGATCCCCTCAGATCGTGGGAAATGGTTTTGAAACCGTTCATCTCGTGTTTGAACGAGTCAAACGCAAAATCTGTGTTCTGGTGTGAATTCTCCGTTCAAACGCAGTGTCTGGAAGCTTGGACGCGGCAATTAGAAGCTGCGTTGGCAGCATTAGCAGCTGGATCTGAGCTGCGTTTGTAGTGATTTGGAATCTGCGTTGACTGCGTTTGGCAGTGGATGGAAGCTGCGTTTGGCAGCATTAGCAGCTGGATCTGAGCTGCGTTTGCAGCGATTTGGAAGCTGCGTTGGCTGCGTCTGGCAGCGGATGGAAGCTGCGTTTGATAGCATATGAAAGCTGTGTTGGCAGCTTTCGGAGGCTGCGTTTGCGGCCGAACATGAGCTGCGTTGGCAGCTGGATCTGAGCTGCATTTGTAGCGTTTGGAGCTGCGTTTGAGCTGCGTTCGTGGCTATGAACGTGGTGCGTCTTGATGCTGGTATGCGGGGAGAACTTCCACGTCTTGGTTTGAAGAGATCGTCGATTTGTAGTCTCTTTCTGTCAGAGCGTTGCAAAGATCGTTGTTTTGTAATCTTTGCTTTAGCTCTTTGATATGTGAGAGTTGTCAGATTGTAACTCCCGATGTTGATTGTGGAGGCTGTTGATTAGAGCTTTCATCAGTTGTTACGAAGGTCGTCAGATTGTAACCTTCATCAATCTACGTGAAAATCTTTAAATTGTAACCTTCTGGAAGTCGTCAGAGTGTAACTTCCATCATCGGTGTTTGATGGGGATTGGCTATCTGTTGTGATTTTTAGATAGCCTATAATTACAAAGTGAACTTCACAAATTAAGCACAACAAATGATTGTTCTCTAAACAAGGTGATAACTCAATTAGGCTCAACTCAATGTTACTATCTTTCACAACCCCAAATATATTATGAATGCAAATACAATAAGCTCAAGTGGGTGTGTGTAATAATGAGATTAATCAAATCTAAACTCAAATATAAAGCTAGCTTTAATAAGATGATAATCAAACAAATAAATATAAAGCTAGAAAAGAGTTTAGAAAACTTCTCAATAGATGATAAGAGATGGAGGGAGAATAGTTGATTGCTCAAACTCCAATAGATGATCTCCTCAAGCTCTTGTGGAATTGAATTCACAAACTTAAACCCTTAATTGCTTAAAAGCTTCTTAAACAAACTTAAACTAAACTTAAACCCTTGTTTAAAACTCTTTAAACTTATTTAAAATATTTCTTAAGTCCCCTTAGAAGTATGAGGGCATGGGGTATATATAGGCTCATACCCAAGCTTGATCTTGATCTTCATTGTAGCTCAACTTGGTAAACTTGGATGAAGCTTGTGATTAGATCTTTAACTTAAACTGTATAGGCTTCAACCACAATTTCACCAACCTCCATTGGATATGTTCATTGAAGCGTAATTCCATCCATCCTCCAACATGTTATTTGCCTAGAATAAATATAAAACACAAACACTAGACAAACAATATTAGATGTAAATTGTTTGTAAATCATCATCAAAACAAGAAGGCCAACAGGAGAGTCATAGGTTAATGGGACATCTTAGTTGTCTGTTTAGCTATTTATTATATTTTGTAGTTATTGCAGAACTTCACATGTAGTTGATTATTTTCAGACTCTAGATTGGTATTTTATTTCATAGAGTTGAGAGCTATTGTGAGACTTGGTTTATTTGACTCATTGTATTTGAGATTCAGTTCAGACTCAATAAAATATCTACTTCATTCCAGTTGGGCTCATTATTAATATTTCTTACGCTTCTTCTGTGTATATTTTCAGTATTGATCAATTTTGATTATTTACCTGTCTGTACCTTCATCTATTTATTGTTTTCACTAGAGAGATAGTGATTGTGATGGTGAAACATGTCGTAGCATGTAGTTGGTGCTTGGCAGGTTTGACAATCTGGGTTTCACATTGGACTGTAGCCTTGTGTGAACCCTGGGGCATCACACTAAACCTCTATACACTCCCTGATTTTTCCTCACTTCTTTGTAGAATGCTGAGTGGGCTCACTTTGCTTTAAACCAGTTTTATATCAATGCGCTTTCTCACACTTGTTTGGCATGCTTTGATTGTTGCATTTTTAGTCTGCTTACTGGTTTCTTTGCCCAATCTACACCAAATACCATTTGTTGTTTTCTAACACCTTTTTATAGATTCATGATTTGGCTCACCTTGCTCTAAAGCAGATTTATATTATTCTGTTAACTCCCACTTGGTTAGCATGCTCTGAAAGCTGAATTATTGACCTGCTTATTAGTTTGTTTCCCACTCTAAACCAATAAATACTTCTTGGTTATATCTCACATCTTTCTTGAATGCTGATTTGCCACTCACAGCTCTCTCTGTCATTTATATCATTGTGTTATTGCACACATTGGTGGCATGTTTTGTTTGCTGAATTCTTGGTATGATTAATGTATTGTTTGCCCACTGTGTTCTAACCTTCCAGTATCTCTTTGGGTTTTATTTCTGGCTTGTTTTATGTGTTATCATTTAGATCACTTGGTTCAAAAAAGGACTCTACCCCTTGGTATTATCTCAAATCATTTACCATGCTGGGTCAATTGAATTCATGATATGCCTACTGCTTTGTTTGCCCAAAAATAACAGCAAAGGGGGCTTTGAAAACTGTTTTGAGTGGTACAATGGATATAGGTTTCAGAACACTTCTGTTTCACAATATTGGTTGGAGCTTATTTCCTGGTTTGACCAGCCCCTATTTGTGCAGTGATGAATGTCATGTTTTCTGATATTCTAAACCAGTAAATATTACATGCGATGATTTGGCGAGGCAGTCCGAACATAGTAAATTGTCGAGCTGAGAATTATTACTACATGGAATGCAGCCAACATTGTCAGGCAATCGTTTGCTGGTGATGAATATATGAAGTTGACGTATACCCGAGCACATTTGCTTATCCTTCTTGCAACTGCATTATCATGCTTGCACTATTGATATTCTGATCCTAAATTTTCATGCATCCACGTATAAACAAATCGGGAATAATATTTTTTGGCTTCCATATGTTTTCAGATACTTGGCTCTTGTTTCTTTGGTACTTCACAGGACTTTGAGTTTTTCGCTTTTACAACTCAATGACTGGGGGTATGTGCTATATGGGTTTTCTTGGATGTACTGACATTTACGTGGTTGTGAAGTGTTGGAGTAGCAATGTTTACAAAAACCAGAATTGTTGAATTGCATTATATTTTCAAACCAGACTTTTGAAGAGAATTTTGCATTATATTTTCAAAGTGCAGATTACAATGTTTATAAGAACAAGGAAAATACTGAATATCCCTAAGACAATAACACATTTCTTCAAGTAATCAACTTGTTGAATTGCATGCTTCAGTTCTCTTCGCAAATGCTTTGTTTCCAGCTCTTTTAATACTGAAATTGATTGAAGAAAGACTTCTTCTTTTTGGGCTTCACTCTTTTTGATTTCATGCTCATCTTTGGCCCACCTAAAGAATTTGCATGATCTATTTGAGTATTTGGCACAGCCCCAAAAATATTTACCCTTGTTCGAACCAATTTTACACAGCTTCAATGGTGTTGGTATATTACAAAAGCAAGTTATCTCAGGAGATTTGTTCTGAGATCTTTGGGATGCAGCCATGGCTCAGTTCAGCTAGTGAAGGAGGCCCTTTGGGAATATATTTGTAAAGGATGCAGTAAAATGAAGAGGCTCGGGTTGGAGTAGCAAATGACTTTGTTGCAAATGAGCATTCATCAGGCGCCACTACTATATAGGAGCACCCATCTTCACTGTGACTAATTAATAACTTTTTTCAATGTGCCGTTCTTTGAATTTCTGCACACTGCTCATATTTTACCGTTGGGAGATTGGGGTTGCTTTGGGAGCGGTAAGCTCACCACGATGGTGTTATACAAGGTTTCTCAGTCTCGCTGTTTGTGCATACCAAACATTGGAAGTTGAAATATAAAAGGGGGTCATGGATTTCTTGTTTTCAAAGTGGTGAAACAAACATGTGGAAACAAAAACTTCAATTTCAATCCATTGATTTCACTGTGAAACAAACAAACAAAAAAATCAAATCAAATCCGGGAAACCCCAATAAAATATCAAAAAATGGTTTCCTCTCTATATTTCTGTTTTTTTTTTCAGAAATGTACCAAACAGCCTCTTAACCCCCGAGTAGTTTGGGAATTTCAGAAAACTCCAAAACATCTTTTTTTCACCCCCATACTCAATCTCGAATGTCTATTTTATGATGCTTGTGTGTCGTCATCCGTGTGGAAATTCAAAAATACATCGTTACCGGGGTTAAAGCGCAAAATATCAAAGCATTTCATTACTTGGGTCCCAGTATTGGATTAGGTGGATTCATCGTCCACACAACCACCCCGCATTCATCATCCTTGCATGCTGCTGCCTCGCTGCCCTCCTCCGCTCTACTCCGCTCTGCTCTGCTCCTTGTTAGTTATCGATGTCCGTCTCTTCACCATTCCCGCCTCATCACCACCACCCTCTCCTCCCCTTGCTAGAAAAACACAACACAAACACCCTCCACATCAAGCAAATCCACGCCCACGCCCTCAGGACCTCGCCCTCGCTCACGCCCCAGGAAAACAACGCTCTCCTCTTCCTCTACTCTCGCCTCGTTCACCACTCCTCCTCCGCCAACAGCGACGACCTCTCTTACGCCTGCAAACTCCTCGACCACCGCCTCGCCCCCTCTCAGCCGGCTCCCAACTCCTTCTGCTTCAACTCCCTCATCCGCGCCAGCTCCCGCCGCCGCCGCTCCCTCCTCCTCGACGACGACAAGCGCAGCTGCCGCTTGCCTCTCCGCCTGTATCGCCGCATGCTCCTATCGGGCACCGACCCCGACAACCACACCTTCCCCTTCGTCCTCCGGGCCTGCGCCTTCCTCTTCGACTACTCGTTTGGCTGCCAGGTTCACTCCTACGTAATCAAGCTCGGCTTCTTTTCCGACGTCTACGTATGCAACAGCCTAATACACTTCTACTCCTCCTGCGGCGAGCTGGCCCTGGCCAGATGCGTGTTCGACCGGATGCCGACGCGGAATCAGGTGTCTTGGAACGCGGTCATCGATGCGCACTCATCGGCGGGGGAGTACGAGGTTGCCCTCGGCCTCTTTAGGTCGGCGATGAGGGAGGGAGTGGAGCCTGATGGGTACGCCATGCAGAGCGTGCTCCGCGCGTGCGCGGGCCTGGGGTGTCTATCTCTCGGGTTATGGGCTCACGCGTTCATGATGAACAGAAGCGGCGGCGGCAAGGATGTTCTCGACGATGTTCTGATAAACAACTCGCTTCTTGACTTATACTCGAAATGCGGGGCTATCCGGATGGCTCGTCAGGTTTTCCACCGGATGCCGGCGCGAGATGTTCCTTCTTGGAATTCGATGATTCTCGGGTGCGCGACGCACGGCAGGGTGCGCGAGTCTTTGGATTTGTTCGAGGACTTGTGCGCAGCCGACGGCCTGAGGCCGAATTCTATCACGTTCGTCGCGGTTTTGAGTGCCTGTAAACACGGAGGGCTCGTGAACGAGGGACGGAGATACTTCGGCCTTATGACTAATGAGTTAGGGCTAGAACCTGAGCTCGAGCACTTCGGGTGCATGGTCGATTTGCTAGCTCGAGCTGGGTTTATATCCGAAGCGCTCGACGTCGTAAACGAAATGAACTGCAAGCCGGATGCGGTTATATGGAGATGTATTCTCGATGCTTGTTGTAAGAAAAACGTCGGGATAGATCTTAGCAGCTCAGTAGCACAGAAAGCCATCGAGGCAGGGGACGAACATGCTAACAGCGGAACTTACGTGCTGCTTTCAAAGGTTTACGCATTGGCAAACCGATGGGACGATGTAGGATCTGTTCGAAAAATAATGTCTGAAAGGGGAATAAAGAAGGAGCCAGGGTGTAGCTCGATAGAAATCGACGGGCTTGTTCACGAGTTCGTTGCTGGAGATACCTCGCATCCTCGGTCGGATGAGATATACGAGAAAATGGGTGAAGTGGAAGATAAGCTGGCGTCGGTTGGGTATAGGCCAGATTCGTCGCAGGCCCCGATGGTGGCTGGAGTCGAGGGGGTGAAATCGGGGTCTCTGAAGTTTCATAGCGAGAGGATTGCTATTGCGTTTGGATTGCTCAACGCGAAGAAGGGGATGCCTATAAGAATACTGAAGAACTTGAGGGTTTGTGGAGATTGTCACACTATGACCAAATTGATTTCTAGAGCGTATGATGTGGAGATTGTGGTGAGAGATAGAACTAGATTTCATCACTTCAAGGATGGCTCTTGTTCGTGTATGGATTATTGGTGATTACCTCAATCAGGAGAGGATTCATACTTTGTTATTGATGAAGACAACTCAAACTAAATGAATTGAAAATAGTTCTATAATTTGGAGAATATAAATTATCTCAACTTCTCAAGAAGTCGGAAAAAGCTCCCTACGGAACTAGGAGAAAATTTTCCCGGCGCATCCCGTAAATTGATGGCCATTGTGGGATGTGACGAAAAGAGCATGAGTATCACATCAGTGATGCATTAAATTAAATAAATATCAGTTCTTGGATCATTATACTCTGTGATTCATGCCATTGTAAGCACATTCTCGAAAAAACAAACATATAGTACGGTAGAATGAAATGAAGAATGAGATGTGTTTAATCAACAAAAAGGAAAAGCTACTGTTAATAGAATAATAACAAAGACTCGTATACATATAAGAAACCAGAAACAATCAGGGTTCGATCCATTTAAGCTACCAAGTAAAAAATGTAATATCTCTGTACAAATTACAACCCAGAGAAAATAAAGAGTGTAACGACTTGACAACAAACAACATACTGACTAGCATCACACAAACAAAACCTCCTAGTTACAACACAAGCTACACAAAATTCTCATAAACCACCTAAAAACACCTCGTATCATTAGCTTTCGAACTTAAAGAAGCGCAAAATTTTTACATGTATTTTCAAAGATATCTTGTCGGAAGGAAGTCATGTATCCTTATCGGGAAACTGTAGAACTCTTCATTTCGAACATCACCCTTTCTGTTTTGGAAAGGGACCCACCATGGAAGACCTCTGTCTGAGGCCGTGTTCATGGCCTCCAGTGTGTTGTCAAGAACAGTAGCAACAACCATCGCCACAAGTACAGCAGATGAAAACATTGTGTTCAATATGTCATCAAACTGTGAAATAGTAACAATGCATAAATAATCGTAATATATTTTTTGGTAGTTATTTCATATTACTACACTTGAGATTTTAGGGGTTGGTTGGTATGCAACAAATGTAAATGTAGTAAATGTTGCATGTAGAATGATGCTTGCAAAATTTATTGCAGGAAATTAACCTTAATTCTATAGTTTGGACATAGGCATTTTTATTGTATATGTATTTCCAAATTCAAATCCACGTTTCGGATGTGCATACCTATTGGATTTGCATATTTGCCGGAAATGTAGTCCATTGCAAATCAATTTTAAAAAAAAAAAAGAAGAAACAAGGTTGCATAACAATGCTAATAATTTGTCACTTACCCAACCGGCATTTGTTTTCACAGGTCCATGGCCAGAAGACCTGGTGAATTCATTGAAATATTGTGGAACTGATATCCCAAGGAAGAGGGAGAGACCTATTATGTAGAGGTTTCTCATAGAGTTGTTGTTCGCAAATTGAATGAATGATATTCCAGTAGCAGCTATAACATGCACAGATCAGAAACACCGTGAGAAATGAGTGGAAACAAACTGAAATTAAAAAGGGTAAATTTCACAAGACTACCATAAACTTTTTTATTGGAGAAAACTTTCATGAACTTCTCAATGAACTACCATGCCTGATGGCAAGTAAGATAAGTTTTCATTCATGTGCATCGCATGTGACATATTTTCGATAAGTCTGCCCTTAACATACTTCATACATCTTTTATATTACCCTTATGAACTTTTAGATTGATAGACAAATAGCAAATAGGGGTAGTTTAGACCTTTATCTTAAGGCATTAAAGCCATTAGCAATAATTTTCAATAGTTCAAGATATTTTTCTGTATTTTGAAAGTTCATGGTAGTTTCTCCAATGAAAAAGTTTTGTAAGTAGTTTTGTGAAATTCCACAAACAAAAACAATGAAAGAAAGAAAAGATGATTTATTGTTATCTCACCGACAAGGCCAAACAGAACGCAATACATAGCAGCAAATATAGGCAACGGTATTGATGCAAAAAATGCCCCAAATTTTCCTGCAAAATGTAGAGATTAATCTCAAGTTATGCTGATCTACACTGATTTTTCCCTCTGCATAAAAAAGCCGGTAACACATACCAAAGATGGAGAAGAATATCATAAAACCAGTTGATATCTGCACCACTCTCCGGCTTCCAATCCGTGTCAATCCAAGGAGTCCAACATTTTCACTACATGACATGACTTACAATCACTGACAATTTAAAACCAATTGAACTAGATAAAATCTTGTTGAAGCCTTACACTGATGCCGTTGAACCAGCTGCAGCGCCAAATATTCCCTCAAGCAGCATTCCAACACCCTGTACACATATTGATGCAAATCATTTGTTTTGTATCTTTATGCGTGTAAAATGTTAGATCTTATGTTACAAATTCTAAACATGTTCGTGTTTGAGGGCTTTGAGTATGTAACTATTGTTAATATTATGGATGGTTGGAATGCAAAACTTCGTAAACTATAACGTAATATGATTCAATGCATATTTTTTGGCAATTCGATTGCAATATTACTGCACATTGCATTTATTTTGTAACGTAACAAACATTACTTAATTCATTGCAAAAACACTTTCTTCATTCCACCAAATTAAATTACGTCGGAAACCATTCAAGAACAAAGCTAATCTGCACAAGGAAACAAATAATCATGTTGGCCTACAACACAACTATATATTACTATCATGAAGAAGAAAAATGAATGCTGACATATTTATATTATGCAAGGGGTTATTTGTAAAATGTGTTTTGTAGGGCTTATATAAGCTCATGTCATCTTATCAATGAGATTAGGGTTTTATCTATTTTCTACTTGGTATCAGAGCTTCCACCAAAACCCTAGCCGCCGCCCCCACCCCCCAAACCCTAGCCGCTGCCCCCCTCTCGTTGCCCCCCCAGCTGCACCCCACCCCCTCGGAGCACCCCCCTTGCTGCACCCCCTCGTAGCACCCCTCATAGCCCCCCGGTCTCGCAGCCCCCTCGCAACCCCCCTCCCCGCGGTCTCGAACCCCCCTCCCCCCGTCAAACCTCAGCCCTATGATTTGTAGCTTGTTGGATATGCTCAACATCTCAGTCATAGAACTGATGAGAGGAGATTGTTCGATTCCCTCGACATTTCAGTCCTAGAACTGATTGGAGGAATAGTGTATATCTCACGGAGATGAGATATATCACTTTCGATTCTTATTTCCTCTGAGAAACGAGAATTTTGTTGAGATCTTACTCTTGTTGTGCAGCAGAAGTGCTGCCGAATTTTTTACTACGCACAACAAGGGTTTGAAGAAAAAGTGAACAGGTGTTGGGTCTGAAGTCTGATCGATGAAGGAGATCATCAAGAAGTTGAACCCCGCGGAGGTGTCAACTTTGATGAAGCTGATGAAGTTGTCGGCTGGTGAGAGCACGACAAAATCATCGAAGAAGTTGGAGCTTCCGACCATCGATCTGAAGCTTGATGGACCGGGTACTTACCTGAGCTGGTCACGACGGGTGAGATACACCCTTACAGGGAGGAACCTAGAGGGTTACTTGACAGGAGAGGCGACAGAGCCGGATGAGGACTCGGAGGGAAGAGATGAGTGAAAGTCCACTCATATGTTGATGTACATCTGACTCCTCAACTCATTGATCCAGTCGATCGCTGCCACGTGGAAGGCATTGAGAAGGTGAAGGACTTCTGGGAGAAGTTGAGGAGGACCTATGATGGAGTAGGGAATAACCTGAGGGTGTTCCAGATGAAGGGAGAGATCGACGCTACAGTCTAGGAAGAGAGGACTGTACAGGAGTATGCCACAGAACTGGAGCGCATGTGATTAGATTATGATCACTTCTCACCTCGGGCGAGCTGTAAGGACCCGGGATGTAAAAAGCGGGAGGCCTTTTTATAGGAGAGGACTATGATGTTTCTCAAGGGATTGACATCAAAGTTTGCTCAGCGAATTGCATTGCTGCTAGCTCAGCCGAAGATTCCCACGCTTGAGGAGGTTGTCTCGGCCATGATCCAGGAGGAGACTCGCATTAGGCTGTAAGCGGGGACATGTTGATTTCCTGTGGTGAAATCAGCACTGACAGCCTTTAGCAACACTGGATCCAGGGGAGAGACTCGACAGTGCTACAACTACGGTGAAGTAGGTCATCTAAGGCATGCTTGCACCAAGCCACCCAAGGAAAGAGATTTGGGTGGACGTGGACAGTTCGGAGGTCGTGATCGTGGCCGTGGGGGTGACGAGGTGGAAGAGGAGCAGGCAATCGGGCGAATCTGATGGTAGCAGAGGGAGAAGAAGAAGCTGAGGTGGTCTTTACTGAGGAGGATCATGCGCTCCTGACGATACTCAGGAGGAAGCAGAAAGTAGCAGGGGATGAAGACATGATGAGTGGGACTGAGGAGCCATCCACTTCGTTCTTCGCCAGAGGCAACACTGCTATCTATGCTCATCCGACCAAAGGTACTGATGACATACATGCTCTTGTTTCTATATCTCCTGACAGATCACCAGAATGGATAGTCGACTCTGGTGCGTCTCGACATGTGACAGGTAATGCGAGTGAGTTCTCATCATATACTCACCTAGCATCGCCTGATAGTATTCAAACAGCTGATAGTACATTTCAGCCAGTTGTTAGTAAGGGTACAGTCGATTGTACAGGTTCTGTAACTTTGTCCAATGTTTTGCATGCTCCTTCCTTTCCCGTCAATCTTTTGTCCATTAGTGCTATCATCCTCTAACTAAAATGCATTGTTTCTTTTGATATTCCAAGGTGGTCTTTCAGGAGAAGGGGACAGGGCGGAGACTTGGGACTGGCACATGACGTAGTGGACTGTGATATCTGGATCGTGAAGTGCTGAATTCAGCGTTGGTGTTAATAGTAGAGAGAACAGGAGTAGGATCTGAGATGAGTGCTGAGAGTGTGTTGATGCTTCATCACCAGCGTTTGGGACACTCATCCTTTAGTGTTTTAAATAGATTGTATCCATCCTTATTTGAGAAAGCAAATAAACAGAAACTTATACGCGATGCATGTGAGTTTGAAAAGCTCACTAGAAGCTCTTATGTTAGTTCTGATCATAGGAATTCTCATGCATTTGACCTGATACATTCAGATGTTTGGGGGCCTTGTTCCACAAGTTCTATGAATGGATACAAATATTTTGTTACATTTATTGATTGTTTCTCTCACGTTACTTGGTTATATCTAATGAAAAATAAAAGTGAAGTGTTTGGTTGCTTTCAAGACTTTCATAGGTATGTTAAGATTCAATACGAAGCAGTGGTGAAGGTATTGAGGTCTGATAATGAGACAGAGTATACCAACAGAGCGCTTGGGGAATATTTGTCCGCTCAGGGAATACAGCACCAGACGACATGCATATACACACTAGCCCAGAATGGGATAACGGAAAGGAAGAACAGACATCTTTTAGAAGTTGCTAGAAGCATGATGATCTTCATGAATGTCCCAGAAACATTATTGGGGCAAGCTGTGTTGACCGCAGCGGCGCTGATCAACAGAATGCCCTCGAGAATGCTGAATTAGAAGTCTCCGTGTAAGATGTTAAAGGAAGATAATGGTGGACTTCTTCCACTAAAGATGTTTGGTTGTGTGTGCTTTGTGAAGGACAACAGATCATCTGTCGGGAAGCTTGCCCCTAGAGTAGTGAAGTGTATCTTTGTGGGATATTCTGCTACTCAGAAGGGATATGTTTGCTGGAGCCTGGTGGAGAAAAGGCTGTTTGTGAGCATGGATGTACACTTTTGAGAACTAGGGCCATATTATACCCGGTAGGTAACCTCACCCATTGGTGACTCGCCCGATACTGGAAGTATGAGACGAGAAGGGGAGAATTGTGAGAGGTAGGTGAACAATGAAGAGAATAATGTGAAGAAATCGATTTCTGTATCGATTCCTTGGGAGGGAGAATTAGCTGAGGAGCAGGAGAATGAGACAAGAGGTGTTAGGCCTACGGTTCAGGGGACGCTACTAACCTATAGTAGGAAGGGGAAGCAGATTACAGAAACAGTACTTACAGTACCACTAGTATTGCTAAATCCCTTGCCAATGCCTGCCCCGACTCTTGAGACACCTACACCGCCACCAGATTTATCCCAAGGTGATAATATTCCTCTCCTCATTCCTCCCACACCAATATCAGTACGGAGGACTACTCACAGTAATACGAGAAATCCTCCCGATAGATATGGATGAGATCTTGCCCAGTTTGTATCATATTCTAACATTTATCGTGCACATGGAGCATTCATTACATCATTGGACTCTGTTACTGTATCTAACAATTGACAGGTTGCTAAGGACCCAAAGTGAAAAACGGCTATGCACGAAGAGCTAGGGGTTCTTGAGAAGAACCGCACTTGGGAGTTAGTAAAACTACCAAAAAAGAAGAGAGCAGTTGGATGCAAGTGGGTCTTCACTGTGAAGCAGAATCCAGATGGACAGGTTGAGCGTTATAAGGCTCGTCTTGTGGCAAAAATGTATAGTCAGACGTATGGAATCGACTATGATGAGACTTTTGCACCGGTGGCGAAGATAAGCACTGTTCGGACCTTGATCTCTCTGGTAGTAAATGGTGGATGGAAGCTACACCATCTAGATGGGAAGAATACATTTCTTCATGAAGATTTGGTGAAAGAGGTATACATAAAAATACCACCAGGATTCGACACAGATCAGACAGTGGGTAAGGTCTGCAGATTGAAGAAATCTCTTTATGGTCTGAAGCAATCTCCCCGTGCTTGGTTCGACAGATTCAGGCGGGCTATAATAGGTATGGGATACCGACAGATTAACGCCGATCATACCGTGTTCTTTCGACGGAATGAAGGTCAAATCATCATGCTTGCCGTATACATGGATGATATGATTATTACAGGGGATGATGAGAAGAAGATTACCCAACTCAACGTGAGACTGGGTAAGGAATTCGAGGTGAAAGATCTTGGATTGCTTCGATACTTTCTTTGAATAGAGATAGCTCGAGGAGCGGAGAGGATTGTCCTATCCCAGAAAAAATATGCATTGGATCTTCTCAAAGAGATAGGAATGTTAGGATGCAAACCTACAACTACACCGATCGATCAGAAGTTCAAGCTGGGTGCTGAAGCTGGAGAACCAGTTGATCATGACAGATACTAAAGGCTGGTGGTAGGGGTGTTAACGGAGCGGATACGGCTCGGATATGGCACTTACCATATCCATATCCGCTTACACATCTCGGATATGGATACGGATACGGATATACGTCGGTAAGAAAAATTCATATCAATATCCGTCAAAATCGGATACGGTTACGGATATAGATGTGGATATATAAACGGATATGCATGCGGATACAAAAAGGATATGAGAAAACTAGATAGTATTTAGAAAAATATATTCATATGATACAAAAAGAATTCGTTAATATGTTCATTATGGTTGAAAAGCTAAGATTAGACATATTGATCATCAAAATTAACCACAAATCCATAATCTAAGAATCGAAACTATCGTAAGAGTATGACCAATATGTATTCGGATATTTTCGGATACGGATACGGATATTTCACTACAGAACCATATCCGTTACCATATCCTATCGGTTATAGATTTGAGTAACCATATTCGTATCCTAACGGATACGGTTACGGATATTTCCTCGGATACGGATACGGTTTGGCACCCCTAGCTGGTGGGTAGGTTGATCTATCTGAGTCATACACGTCCCGATATCTCTTTTGCAGTGAGCGTGGTGAGCCGCTACATGCATGATCCGAGGAAGGGTCATATGAACGTTGTGTACCAGATTCTGAGATATTTGAAGAGTACCCCCGAAAAAGGACTGATATTCAGAAAGAATGAACATGTGAGCATTGAGGGTTACTGTGACTCTGATTGGGCTAGTTGTGCTGATGACAGGAGGTCCACCTCAGGATACTACATCTTTATAGGAGGTAACTTGGTCTTAGAAGTTGCTGAGTATAGAGCTATGACCTTAGGAGTTGCTGAGTTGCTATGGTTGAAGAGTATGCTGGTGGAGCTGAAGCTAGATCAAGGAGCTAAGATGAAGTTGTGGTGTGATAACAAGTCAGCCATTAGTATCGCCAACAACCCAGTGCAGCATGATAGAACTAAACACATCGAGATCGATAGGTTCTTCATCAAAGAGAAGTTGGATAGTGGACTACTGGAACTAAGTTATGTTTTAACTAAGGACCATGCAGCAGATTGTCTGACTAAAGGACTTAGCTCAGTAGATATGATTAGAAGATGTGACAAGATAGGCTTAGTGGATATCTTTCGTCCATCTTAAGGAAGAGTGTTGACATATTTATATTATGCAAGGGGTTATTTGTAAGATGTGTTTTGTAGGGCTTATATAAGTCCATGTCATCTTATCAATAAGATTAGGGTTTTATCTATTTTCTACTATTACTATTATTTACGGTGAAAGTTGATTTCTTCATTGCTGAATCTATTACACGTTTATCGATTACAGATTCAAAGTAAAATTAGTCTTTTTATAAGACTTTCTTACACAATAAAAAAAATAAAAAAATACAACTCTCTTCAAACAAACGCAACGGGTGTTTTCGCCCGCTGCTTGTGTGGGATCTTGGCCTGTGACGGGGACGTTGATATCCGTGGACCATCGCCGATCAGATCCGATTACTGAAAAATCGGGCAGAGCTTCGTTGATTCACGAAGGAATCAAGAAACCGTAGCGCTTATCTCGGCAACGACGAGATAATTGCTCTTCTTAAGATTATCGCAACGGGATACTCTTAAGGAACGAATCCGAGGAACTGCAGATCTGACGAGCTCCTCTTCTTTATGCCGAGGAACTCGATCCGATCTCTCCTCCTCGAGAAACCGAAGCGCTTATCTCGGCAACAGCGAGATAATTGTTCTTCTTAAGATCACCGCAACGGGGTAATCTTAAGGGACGAACCGGGCTGTAGATCTAACGAACTCCTCTTCTTTATGACGAAGAATCCGCTGAAGTCTCCTCCTCTCTAAAATTCGTGGCTCTTCAGTCCTCAATCCGGCAGGGCTTCGCCAACGCTCGAGAATTCCAGATCTGAAAAAAGTGAGGGCCTGGAGCTGTATTTATAGGCTTCGAAAGTCGGTTTTCTGGATAACAACGGCCGATTCATAACTATCCTCGATTATAACTATTTTATCACATTTAAAGATAACCCCAAGGCAGTTAGGGAGGCACTGGAACCGTCAAAACTGATCGAAAACCGTCAAACACACGTCCCGAGTGCGAGACAGTTCGGGGTGTCTCGCACATGTGCGAGACAGTTTGTACCCTCTTCAGTATTTTAGCTCTAATTCTTTCATCCGACCTCCGAATAAGGTGATTCAAGTTGTGTTGGAAAGATAACGAAAAGATCTACAACTTTTATCTTTTAAAATTCTTCAGATTCGAATCAAATCATGGTCAAAACAGCTCCACAATGTCCGAGACACTTGTACGTGTCTCGGCCATGGCCGAGACACTTGTGAGTGTCTCGGATATTTTGATCATAACTTCCTCATATGACCTCCAAATGACCTGATCCAAGATTCATTAAAACGCTAACGAAGAGATCTATAACTTTTATCTTTTAAGATTCTTCAGATTCAAATCTAAAGGTGATCAAATCAGCTCCACAAGGTCCGAGACACTTGTGAGTGTCTCGGCCATGGCCGAAACACTTGTGAGTGTCTCGGGTATTTTGGTCATAACTTCCTCATATGACCTCCAAATGATCTGATACAAGATGCATTGAAAATATTACAAAGATATCTACAACTTCCATGTTTTGAGTGTCTTCATCTTTGAATCGAATCATGGCCAAAATTATCATTCTTGTCCGAGACACCAACACTGTCTCGGAGTTTGTACTATCTTTGGTATTTTGACTTTATCTTTCTCATATGATCTCCAAATGACCTGATCTAAGATGTATTGGAAAGCTAACGAGAAGATCTACAACCTTTATGTTTTGGGTTTCTTCAGGTTCGAAACGGATCATGGCCAAAATCGCTCTACAAGTTCCGAGATACCTTTGGGTGTCTCGGCTTGGCCGAGACACCAATGGGTGTCTCACCGAGGCCCGGGACGTAGTCCTACGCGTTCCGTCTGTTTTTGCCGTATCTTCGTCGTCCGAACTCGGAATCATGCGATTCAAGATACGTCGAAAAGCTGTCGAGAAGATCTACAAGCTCTCATGATTGAGTTATATGTGGAATAAATGAGACACGAGGGGTGTTCTGCCTTTCGTAAATGACGCGGGGCTCCCGATCAGCTTTCGTTCCTGTTATTCTGAAACTCTGCTGCTTCACATAGTCCGTCGATTCACTTCAAGCGTTTGTCGACGTCAATCAAGCTTCTGTAACTTTGATAGTGATGTTCATCGTCTTCTCTTAGCTTCGAGCTATTCGTGAAGACCTATAGGCAATTTTCAACGCCTACAACTATCATGCCGAAGAAAAATGAATGCTGAGTAGTACATTTATTTGCACTAAAATTGCTGTTATCAGGAAATAGCTCCTCTTTTTCTATAGCATTAACACAATATCTCCATAATTTCTTTAGAAAAAACTCTTTGAAGTCTACATTGCGAAGTTTGATACTCATCTCCACTCAAAACTTAGAATCAAAGAAACAAAAACAAGAAAAAGGAAACGTCAAGCGTAACCAGACGATGTTAACAAACCTGAAGACCAATGCTTCGACTAAGCACATGAGCTGGAGGTGGCGTAGCTCCTGCTAGTCGAGCACCAGAATAATATGCGCCTGTCGACTGCAATTAACAGAAAACGAGGAAATTATACATGACGCTAACAAAATTCATGAAACGAACTTAATACCTTTTTGGGTTTTTCTGATATTTAGTCCTTTAAATCTTTAATATTTTGAATTAGGCTCTCAAATCATTGAAAAGTGCTATTAGGTCTCCTACTCTTTTAAGTTATTTTGAAATTATTCTCTCATATAATTCACACTGCTATGGTGCCCCCCTAATTCTCATAAGCTGTTACGAATTAATCCCTCTAATTGCTATGTCTAATCTTGATTCAAGTGACTAGTTTCAAAATGATGTAAGAATTGGGAAAGCTAATGGCAATTTCAACGATTTGAGGGACTAATTTCAAATAATGAAAGATTAAGGGACTAATTTTAATGAAAATGTGTCCTTTTTTTTAAGGAAATATGCGAACATAATAAAATTGCAAGATAAAGAGAAGGAAGAATTTGGTATAAAATCCAAACCTCAAAAATTGAAACAAGAGCTGCACCCATCATCCCAAATACATGACTTGCACCAAAAATTGGAGGACCCCACTGAAACGGGTAGGGTATCTTAATCCTGAAAATAAATCCCAACACAATGGCAAATATAAAGTTGAAAACTAGAGGGACATATCAACTTCAGGAATAAGAAGTATGAGTTTTAAAGCACTACCATGGAGCAGATGACATAAGAAAGGAACGATCAGTGCGGCAATGCACCTTAGTTAGAAGAGCAGCATTGTTATAAGCCCCACTGACAGTGAGAAGAGCAGCAAAAGCCCAGACAATCATTATGCAAGCTAGTAAAGCAAACCTCTCGATCACAAAATATGCTTTCTCGTTTACATGCTTCATGTACTATACGGAGAGTTTTTAAAAAGCCGGTTAGCTTGTTTGCACATAGCATACAAAAAAATCCTATAGAGGGCATCTACATAAAATCATACATGAAGGTAACTAGGTAAGAGATGTAAAAACATGTAGCAGTTACTAGTACATATTTTTAAGGGTTAATTGCGGATAGATCCCTTGTACTATGCCAAATTGATGATAAATACCATGTATTCCTATTGTAGCAGATAAACCCTCTGGATTCTCAAAGTCTGTTAGTTTCATGTTAAGATTGGATTTCATAATTAACTGAAACATATGGGCTTCATAAACTGATTTACACACTATGAACTTGCACAACGAGCATTACATATAACCATTTAAATGGGAAAACTAAAGGAGTTGAGAATCCAAGGGGTCTATCTACATTCGGCAATAATAGAAGTATAGGGGACCTATCTGCAATTTGGCAATAGTATAGGGGCTCTATCTGCAATGAACTCTATTTTTAAAGTTGGTGATTGCACTAATACATTGTTATGATACATAGTTATGATTGCACTGATATTGATTGCACTGAATTGTATAACGATTGTTGATGTAAGATTGGTAGTGCGATGCTAGTGATGTTTTGTTCCCTCCCTATATGGTTTTCTACTGTTAGTGTGCCTCAAAACTTGGACCCACAAAACCCAGATCCGAAATCTCATTGGGTTCGCTTGAGACTAGGCCGACACTTTGATTGAACTAATGATAAGGTTGGGAAATTAAATCCTATTTCTCACAGGATTTGATTTCCAATCGTTCATGACTCACAAGCTATGAAGCACGGACACGCATAACATGAAGCCGTGTCGTGTCATGTTCGTGTCGGACACACGTGTCGAGCACACGTATCCTATGTATTTTTTAGGATTTGCCTTGTGTCGGCGTGTCGGATGGCCGTGTCGGATCTGTGTCCGTGCTACGAAGCTCACAAGACTCCAAAGTGCTTAGAATTAATATATAGTAAGACATCTAATTAAATAGGGAATTGTATGAAGGGCCTTTATATAAATATCACCAAGCTCTTCTTTTGAAGAGGTAATCCACCAGAGAGTGCACGGCTGCAGTTAGCTCTATTTGATTCTGCAGTCCGAACCTATTTGTTCAAGGATTCTTCGAGTTGGCTCTCTCTTTTGGTTTGCTCTATGTTATTAGAGATTGTGAGAGAGATTGTATTAAGATTATTGGGGTGGGATAGGGTTTGAGTTATTGAGAGATTTCCATATTGTATTCCTCACAATTTAGTACAGTTAATCTCCTCCTTCGCCCGTGGAGGTAGCCTACAAGCCGAACCACGTATATCTGTGTTCTTGTGTTCTCGACGCCCATGGAGGTAGGCTACAAGCCGAACCACGTATATCTGTGTTCTTGTGTTCTCGATATTTTTTGCACTTTCGTGTAATTGATATTAGTTTATCCTGGGGATTTTGTCATAACATCCACAAAGGGCCCTCTATAGTTTCTTTTTTTCACTTACAATTGTTATATTACATGGTTTGTGAACTCACCTGCTGCAGGACAACCAACAGAATTAGCATGGGCAGTCCAATCTCCACACATTTTGCCAGCTGATTGAGTAGGCAATCAAGAACATCAAATGATCTTTTTCCCCTTTTATAGTAATATACCACTTACTAAAATAAATTCAAATATTCAAATCATATGGAATAAGAAAACAGCATACCTGAGGGAAGCCTCGCTCAAATAGCCCTACACCCACTACACAAACCGCAGGTACAATAACTACAGGGCTGAAGAACCTGAAGAAATATTTGTAAAATCCAATCATCAAATTAGATCTTGACATAAGGTTGAAGTTTCCCTCAATAGTGGTTTAGAGCATTGTTACCTTGAAATATTTCCCCATGCCTTGCTATACCCGATAACTATATTAACAAATGATGCAACAATTAGTGCTCCTTGTATGGCTCTCATAGTATGGACAAATCTCTGCAAATTCCACGAGGATAGATTAGGTTGAGATTGCCAAATATATATATTTACGTATCAATTTGATCATTTAAGCAAGGAAAACATCTCACTTGTGCCCTATAATTTTGTATATTATTCCATCATATAACCTATCAAGCTGACACAAGTCTACTCATGATCTCAATAATCTCGGACAGAAAAAAAAAAAAAGGATAAAAATGGCAGGAACACTAAAATAGACAAACTTGCAAAAGACCAACTTTAATCATTATGATCAACTAAATTGTAGGTTATTTATTCAATAGAGTAGCCAAAAACTTCGAAGAGATATACATGATATGTTCGACTTCGCTTTACTTACCTCATGTTCATTGATGAAGGGCCTCGAAGAAAAATCTTTGATTACAGTCATCACTGGGATGACAAACGCAAAGGAAGGATTCATCACTGTTGGAAGCCGAGTTCCAATAAATGTTTGAAGAAGTGTATTAACCCCACTCATAAAGAGAAATGTCTGAATCACACGTGCTTTATCTCCCTGATTCAAAAGATTTATTTTGAGGGAAGAGGATGTGAATGTTATTTAAACTAGTAATGGGAAAGTGCATATTGCAAATATGCCATCTTTAGAAAAATGAATTAAGTCAAGAAATTTACATGGCTGCCACCCATCTGAGGAACTAGAACAGAAGATATCATTACGATTGTACCCAGCATCACGATGTAGTGTTGGAATGCAAGCATAAAAGTTTCAGCTGTAAATTGTTCGTTGTTGTATTAAGAGTAAGTCAAACAGAGTTTATCAAAAAAAAAAAAACAATTCACAAAATTAGAGGACACATCATAAATGACACAAATTAAAAATATATATATATTAGAAAATAGAAAACATTCATCCCGTTTGTTGGATATACGTAGGGTAGGGAAACATCCACACTACAACTCCCCCAACAGAAATAATACAACTCAATTTGAGAATAGTCCTCTAATTAATAGAGGGATAATATGGTGAACTCTGAAAGTAAAAGTACTTAACTAGCAATATGGGATCTCTTTGGAAGAATGAAGATATCAGTCTTCTTTGCAAGTGCTCACTCTTGCATATCCATGGTTTTAATAAGGATTTATTGTATCTGACAGAGTTTCTTATATTGGGGATTGGAGATTTTTATTATTATTATGAAGATGAAAATGAACGCAGGAAAGAAAAATCGAACATAAGACCTCTCTACAAAAGAATTGGAGCTAGATATTAAAATTTTTCCCATATTGACAAGATGCTCTGTTTTGTTTTAAACCGTTTCATTGAAACTCACTAATGCAATAGGATGGAATTGTTAAGGATAATGAGAAAACAGACAAGAAAAGAAAAACTCAAACAAGAAAAGAAAAAGTCAAACAAGAAATATTTACGTGGTTCAACACGAAGGTCTACTTCCAGGGACAACAGTAAATTGATCATTAACTATGATCATAAACTATGGAGAATACAGAAGCGAGAGCACACCTCAGAATGCTATGAAAATACCCATTAATGATCAAAATAGACAAAAGAACACTGATATAATCCTTAGGATTATGTACCCATGATTTTATCAGAATATCTCAAGTTGCAGAGACAATAAAAGATTCTAGTTGGGGGCTCCTTTCCTTTGCCCTGCTCTTCGATTCCTTTGTAAAGGTCCTAAAAAGTTGTTGACTGTGGGGGATAATCATTGATTCAAACGTTTTTCTCAAAAAGAAAAAAAAGTTGTTTATGATTCAAGACTTCTCAACAAATTGATCCCACCTTTTACTCAAAAAGGAATTTCTTTTTCCCCCCCTTGAAGCATCTTTCTATCCTTGCAACATGCATTACCTATCATCCTTAAATTTCTTAACATCAAATAACAGAGTAAGAAAGTAAATGGTTGCAAAATAGACTCTTGGGCATCAAATGACAAAGGGACTTATTTCAAAATACTTATTAAGATTTGGGGGCCTACACTAATAATCAAAATAACCCAAGCTAAACCCATACAGGCTTAGGAAGTAAAATTTTCAGGTCTAGAGGGTGCTTCCAAATTTTTCATAAGCAGTCCACGTTCTTCAATACTCTAATTTACATAATTTTTCTCTAAAAGTGGTTAAAAAAAGAAAAAAAAAGAAAAGATTTGATAAATTTTCATATATGTTTTCATTTAGTTAGAACCCACCTACATGTAAATTATTCAACTTCAACAAATTACTTTTTGCTACCATTTGGGTTCTAAATAAGTCAATAACATCTAAACTAATAGAAGCAAATTCTTTTTAAGGAAAATACAGTCAAAGATCAAACAAAATGATTAGAACCCAAGAACCCAGATGACATCTCCAAGCTAGTAAACAGATAAAATCATTAAAAAGAAAAAGAGGGGGGAGAGAGATTACGCCATCTAGGATTAGAGTGGATGCAGAACTGAAGCTGATGAAGCTGCTCAGTTGGAGGAAGAACAGCTCCTCTCGTTGATGCTGACGCCATTATCTGCTGGTGAATTGGAACCACCGTCGACGCTGGAGGGGGGTGAACTCCTGTAGCATCACCTGCAGGATTTGGGTTTGTTTCCACCATTTTTTTCCCTCCTCTCTCTCTCTCTCTCTCTTCTTTCTCTCTTCTTTCTCTCTCTAGAGCCTCTCTGTTTTCAGAGTGAAGAAATGGCTGCCTGGGATCGAGGCGCGAAGGGGGTGTGGGCAAAAGAATGGAAAGTGTGGGACCCACTGAGGATGGGTGAGGCTTCAATTAATTTAATGGTGAAACAGATTTTTTTTTGTCTTATTAACAATGAGGGAGGCTTTTGGGTCAAAACTTTGGAACTGGTGAGGAGAGTACAGGACAGCAATTATCGAGGGATGAACAGCTGTCAGTTTTTTTTATCATAGTTGGGTTTTTATCATACTAGACCCAAAATCTATTTTTTTTCGTTATATCCTAGACCCCCAAGATCTTCAAATTTCTAAACTAGTCCGCTGGCCTTCGTACAAATGAGAGCCTTTTTAAAATGACCTTAGGGGGTGTTTGTTTCACCCAATTTATAAATAAGGATTGGTATTTGGATCTGACAGTGATAAAAACGTAATATTTGGATTCTTTGTCAATCCTAATCTTGAGTTAGGCTATGGATTCCAAAATCCATAAAAGTGGAACAGTAGCGATGTTTTATGGAAACCCAAATCAGAAGTTCACGAGAGGAATTGCTCAAAAAAGCTGACAACGGTCCTTTCTCTTCGTTTTCGGATTCCATATTTTCACGAGCACGAGCCCTAGATCTAGAATCAGCAACTCCCCTAATTCTTCTCCCGCCTCTCCCCAAGCTTCTTCACGCCTCCTCTCCCGCTGTTCTTTGATTCATGACATTGGTGGGTTCGGTTGGTGGATTTGGTTTCGCCACCTCTTTTCAATCTTCTTCACCCTAGATATTGGCTTCGGCTTCTCCCGCGACCCTTTATTCTGCCTCATCTCTTCGATTTCTTTTTCAAAGACGAGGCTCGATGCTTTGTTGGCTTTGGTGGGTTTTGTGGGTCTGTCGGGGGGGGGGGGGTGTCGGCTTTGGTAGGTTTTGTGGGTCTGTTCTGTCTGGTAGGTTTTGTTGGCAATGACATCAATTTCTAAATTATTCCCTTGACAATTGCATGTATAAAACATTTTCGCCCTTTTAATGTGATCGTTTTATTGTGCTTGCTTTGAGGAAATTAACATTGGTAGTAGAAATCACTGGTTTTGAAAATTTATTACATGTCTAATCTCTCATGAAACAAGGGTTTTGGTACATAGTTGATTATTAATTTTTTATTCTCTGGATTTTTTGTTATTGTAGTCCTTCAAATGATTAAACCATGGAATGAAAACCTTAATTATATTTGTTTGATCAGCGTGCATGCTTAGGGTGCAAAATATGAAATAGATGTTTCACCGCTTGATATAGATTTGTGGATATGTAGATATATGGTTTTACGATTTTAATATTCTTATTAGTTATTTAATTATATAGCCGTTGATATAGATTTGTTAGTTATTTAATTATATAGGTTGATATAGATTTGTGGATATGTAGATGTAGGCGTTTCATATATTCCTTTTGTAACTTGTTTGCTAAATGCATGCATATTATATATTGATTTAGATTTCTTTAATAATAATGTCTACTTGTGCAATATATATTAGGTATGGCTAACAATCAGGCAGATAAGCAGACTGTGTCTTCTCATTCTAATGCTCCACCAAATCCAACTGTTAACATTAACATGAACTTCACGCTTGTTCAACCATAACCTTTCACTTCACCCCACCATACATTCTCATCATTCTCACCATACGATGTCAATTATTGTGGAATAACACAGCAGCCAACATCATACGTGAGCATGTTAAGCAGTCCACAAGGTTTGCTATTTCCCACAACTAGTTCTCAAAGTAGTAGACCTAATCAATTTTTACCAAACACTGGTGATTCAGTTGGAAAGGTTATTCACGACGTTGATGGTGAGGAGCACACTTCACCAATGAAAAAAGGAAAAAAAATCAGCTCATAAGAAAACGGTCCTGGGGACAAGGTTGAACTCAAGAGGTGTGGCTAATAAGTTTTGGCTTCCAGAGCACGATGATGTGCTCATTCCTTATCTTGCAGAATTAGCATTAGATGGGCTAAAGCCAGACAAGAACTTCAAGGCAGAAGCTTATAAAATGGCAGCAATGAAAATCAACATGCAATTCAGGACTGATTTCACTCATATACATAACATTAACCACTTGAAATGCTTGAGAAACAAATTTAATGACATGAAGGCTTGCCTTGATATAAGTGGAGCTGGGTAGGATGAAACAAATAATATGATTACACTGGATGACGAAACGTTGAAATCGTGGTCTCAGGTATAACATTCAGCATCTACATTGTCATTAGTAATTAATACATTTTGTTATTTATGATTATTTGTTATTGCAGGACAAATCCAAATCTAAGTTCAAAGCATACATAAACAAACCCCTCCCTCACTTCAAAATTTTACAGGTGATCATGGGTGATGACCAAGCTAAGGGTGAATTTGTTAGGCCTGTGTATGCTAATATTCGGTCTAGTAGGTCCATACCTATTCCTGATGATGATAGTGAGATTCCAGAGGAAAGTGAAACTATACCACAATCTGATGCTTGTAACCAAAAACAACCCACTAGATATAAGTCTAAGAGTAAAGACAACATGAATTCATCCTCTAACAAGAAACCTAAAAAATCAAATCGTGAAGAGGAAATGCTATGTGCCTTTGTTGACTCAATGTCTCAGTCAACGAGAAATCAACACATTGTTCATTGGTCTGAGCAGTTGGCTGCAGCGTTGAAGGTACATAGGAATGAATATTCTGAGGAATTTCTGGATAGGATTTTAGATCATTTATATGACAATGAACGTGAAGCTAGAAGGTTTTTTATAAAATCTAAGGAAGGTCAGCAAAGGTACATTACCAACCTGATTAACGACCAAAGTTAGCCTGTTAACTAATTTGTTGGGTTTGGATTACATTTTTATTGAGCATTTTGTTGTGCACGCGTACATGTTGTTGCGCATATATCGTTTTGTTATTTGCAAACTATTAATGTTGCAATACTTCTTATTATGAAAATGCTCTGACGTCATGTAATTAATGAATTGGTACTTTTTAACTTTTGATACAGGTAAGTATGGATAGGCATGACCAATGAGTTCTTAATGTTGCTCCTTTGCTTTTGATGACAGATGAAGCTAATTTGTTGCTCCTTTGATGTGGGTTTTTGGTTGTCAGGTGGAGCTAGTGTTGCTCCTTTGCTTTGGGTTTATTATGCTTAGATTTTGAGCTTGTGTTGCTCCTACATTTGGCTATCAAGTGGAGCTTGTTTAGCTCTTTGACTTTGGTTTTTTTTGCCATCAGGTTTGTGGAGCTTGTGTAGCTCCTTCGTATGGGTTTTTTGTTGTCGGTTTTTGAGCTTGTGTAGCTTATTGGCTTTGGGGTTTTGGCTGTCAGGTGGAGCTTGTTTAGCTCTTTGGCTATCGTTTTTTTTTTTGCCATCAAGTTTGTAGAGCTTGTATAGCTCCTACGTTTGGGTTTAATTTGTCGGTTTTTGAGCTTGTGTAGCTCCTTCACTTTGGGGTTTTGGCTGTCAGGTGGAGCTTGTTTAACTCTTTGGTTGTGGGTTTTTTTTTCATCAGGTTTGTGGAGCTTGTGTAGCTCCTATGTTTGAGTTTAATTTGTCGGTTTTTAGCTTGTGTAGCTCCTTAGCTTTGGGGGTTTTGGCTATCAGGTGGAGCTTGTTTAGCTCTTTGGCTTTGGGTTTTTTTTGCTATCAGGTTTGTGAAGCTTGTGTAGCTCCTACGTATGGGTTTTTTGCTGTTGGTTTTTGAGCTTGTGTAGCTCCTTGGCTTTGGGGTTTTGGCTGTCAGGTGGAGCTTGTTAGCTCTTTGGCTTTGGGTTTTTTGCTAGTTTTTTCTGCTATCGATTTTGATCTCAAACATTAGGGTTATGTTGCTATCGGTTGACATGTGGCTGGAGCATGATGTGCTCCATAGTTGATATTTGGCAATAATGATGATTAGAGTTTACTGAGAATACACTCTAACTTACAGTGTTTATTATATTCAGATGAGGCAAAATGTGATTGTAGGATCTGAAATAGATACACTTGAACACTAGAGGGGGGGTGAATAGTATTCTTTTAAAAGTTATGCAAAGTATATTATAAATTGCAAAGAAAAATGGCAATGTCAGAAAATCATAATCACAAACACAAAGATTTATACTGGTTCCACCAATCCGGTGTACATCCAGTCCCCAAGCAAATCCCGCTTGAGAGTTTCCACTATGATTTTGAATAAACTTACAAAATCAAACGCAAACCTGACCAATTTGCAAGTCCCTGCAAATTACAACACCAATTGACAAACACATTATCAATTTGAACACCAATCTCTACACCAAGAGATCAACCCTCTCAAACCCGAGAGAAATCCTTTTGAAGCAAGAAAACAATTGATCCTATAAGCCTTGAATGTGTAATGAAGTGCAGCAGTGACTTAGGATTCTTTTAATCTATGTAAATTGCCTAAATGATAGGTAATTGATGATGTTTAGAAGCAATTTCAGAAACTCTTCTTTTTCTCAGAAATCTGAATGTTTTTCACTTGAAAAATTGCACAAAGATCAAAGCTTATAGGTATGCAAGTCTCTTAAATTTTTCTGAACAAATAACCTATTTATAGCCCTTGAAAAGATAAATTTTTTGAACTTTAAAAACGTTTAAAAATGGCTATAAACAGTCATATATTCAAACATTAAAAACTGGAAAACTGTATCTGTAGTCGACTACTATTGACCTTAGTCGACTACACTGAGTTCAAACAAACTCTGTGTATTCAAAATATTTCTCAGTAGTCGACTACAATGCACATTAGTCGACTACACTGTAATTTGACAGAAGCTGATAAAATGAAATTTGAGTTTAGTAGTCGACTATAATGATGATTAGTCGACTACACTGTAAAATAACAGAAACTTTTGTTTCTGTCAAACACCTGAGTAGTCGACTATAATCTATTGTAGTCGACTATACTGTAAATTAACAGAAACATGTATTTGACTTTTATACATGAGTAGTCGACTACTATTCTAATTAGTCGACTACTAAGAGTAAAAATTCTGCTATAAACAGTTTTTATAATTAAGTTTTAACTATAATTCTAATGGTTAACATAGGGGATTTCTATAGTTAACCAACACACTAAGCCTGTGTTAGTGTGTTCTAATATTTTGTGTGTGTGCATGTGTGTGATCAAGGCTTGTACAATTATTCTAAGTAAAGAAAATGTAAAATACATTATCTCATTTGTTCTTCATTTTCTTCACTTCAAAATACCTTGAAATCAACTTGCACTTGTACATTATTCTGATATTGAAATCTGCATATAAAAGTTAGTGCATATACTGTATAAATTATTATCATCAAAACACTATCATGAAGATATGATATTCAACATTCTCCCCCTTTTTGATGATAACAAATAATTTATGTCAAAGTATGTATTTTATAATCAGGTTAAGAATATAATGAAATAACCATACTTACTCCCCCTGCATATAATACTTACTCCCCCTGCATATATGTAAATTTAAGTCTATAACAGTACATATCATAAGTACATAACATAAGTACGTAACATAACTATTTCTCCCCATTTGTTATCAACAAAAAGAGGAAGCTAAATATGACATTATTTCTTCAACATGAGCTAAAACTTCACACAAATCATCAAGGTTATGAACATAGTCCATAACTTCATCCATCCAAATAGGTAGGCATAAACTTGCCATAAAGATCAAAAGTTCCATATTGTTCATCACCATGATCTGTTTAAAATATATAGCACATGCATTATCTAACCAAACATTTCATAGATAATAAAAACACACAATCAACACAAGTGACATAGTAGCAACATAAAAACCATATTACATAAGTCTTAACTACTCACAACTACATAGTTTTTTTGAAACTTAAACAGAATAACATAAGTGTTTTGAAACTTAATCATAAAAACATCTTAAGATGCTGGAGGAGGTTGCTGTCCTTGAAAATACGTATTAAGCTTTGTGTCCAAGTCTTCAAACTTCTTGATTAGCTCTTCTTGATTACTAATGATATATGAATTCTGTGCATATAGAGCTCTTTGACCAGTTTCTAGTTCAAGGATACGTGCACTTAAAGTATTGTATTGCACGTCTGAAAAGCAAGAGGGTTCTGTAGGAAATGGTGGTGGTTGACTTGAGGAAGCTCCTGCTTGAGTTGAAGATTGTGGAATTTCTTCTTGATGAGGTTCAGGTTCATTTTGAGGATTTTGTTCTTGAATTCAAAGTTTGCCAATTTCATCCTAGTTAGGGCATTTGAATCAAAAAATTCAATAGAACGGACAACAGAATTTTTAGATTGGAGATCTACATGGAATTTGTCAAAGATTTTAGTTAGGAATGCACCATAAGGTAGAAATCCTCTTGGAATAGTCAAAAGATTGTCAAAGTAAACTTCAGCCCAATTAACTTGAATATTTCCCATTATAGCATATAGAGCTTTTGCTAAATCTAGAGAAATGAAATGAAAACTCCCAGTTTTTGGAAACAAGTTATAGGCTAAGATACGTGCAATGAACCTAGGAATTGGACGAAGTTTGTTTGAATTATTTAGAGGTTTGCCATATCCAGGAAGAAATATATGATTTGACAACAGTTCTGAATCATTCATCCTAACAGATCTAAGAGAAACTCTTTGATAAGGAACATTAAAAATTTTACTAATTGACTTTGTAGTTAAGTCAATCTCTATTCCTTTAACAAGAGTTTTTAGTTTTTCAGAACCACCAATAGTTCCCACACGTTCTATATTAGTATAGAACAGTTGCACAAGAAACGAATATGTGGGTTTCTATTTTCAGCAGAGAATAACTCAAGCAATCCCACATTTTTAAAATATGAACCAAAGTTACAGGGTATAAAATCATTAAATTTCACAAATCGTCCTGGAAGAACTTCAAAAGTTGATAATTTGTTAAATTCTTCTAATAAATCAGGACTTTTTAAATAGATGATGATTTTATCATTGACAGAGGTATGGGTTTGCTTAGCTTTCTTAGATCTAGACATAATTAGATAGATAAAAGACTAAAGATGTAAAGATCAAGTTTAGAAACAATACCCCAGATTGTAGAAACCCTAGATTAGTCGACTATTGCTTGGATTAGTCGACTACTGAGCTTGACAGGTTGACAGTTTTGAAAGATTTGAAGAAATTGATGAACAAAATTGAGAAAAGAGATGATGCCCTAACCTGGAATTGTTGAGTCTGAAGTGGGAAGATGGGGTTTCGGTTTTGGGAATAGATAGTGGGTAGTTTTTGATTTTTATTTTAACTTTTAAGAATAAAAAATTAATGAATGGTTGAGATTTGATAGTAAATTGAGTGTAGGGTTAAGATTTAATCTTAAATGTGTGGTTAGGATTGATAGAGTTGAAAAAGAATGGTTGAGATTAATTTTACTTAAGTAAAACGGGTATGGGTATTGGGTTTTTAGTTTGAATCTAAGAAAAAAAATCCACTAGGCTTAAAAACTGTAACACTGAAAATACAGGATCAGTAGTTGACTAATAGTGAGAGTAGTCGACTACACTGTACTCGACAGAAAAGAAATTTTTAGTTTTTAACTCAGAGTAGTCGACTAATCTGTATTGTAGTCGACTACACTGTAAACAATAGAAAGTTGATTTTAAGATATTAACTTTGAGTAGTCGACTATTAAGGCAAGTAGTCGACTACACTGTAATTTTCAGGAAAAAAATATTTGTACTACTTGTGCATGTAGTCGACTATAAGTCAAATTACTCGACTAATTATAGTATAAATGTATATTTATTTGTTTTAAAAATTAATTTAAATCTTCAATTGAACATATACCTAATTCCCTTCTTAATTTAACATAAATTTTTTCTTTTAGGGGTTTTGTTAATATATCTGCTATTTGTTTATCTGTAGGTATAAATTCTAATGAAATGTCACCTTTAAGCACATGATCACGTAAAAAATGATGTCTAATATCAATGTGTTTTGTACGTGAGTGTTGAATAGGATTTTTAGATAAATTAATTGCACTAGAATTGTCACACATAATAGATGATATGAGACAATTTATGCCATAATCAGTTAAAGTTTGTTTCATCCATAATATTTGTGCACATGCAAGACTTGCAGCAATATATTCAGCTTCAGTTGTTGATAATGACACTGAATTTTGTTTTTTACTAAACCAAGATACAAGTGAATGTCCTAAGAAATGACATGTTCTACTTGTACTTTTTCTATCAGATTTACATCCGGCAAAATCAGCATCACTATATGATATTAAATCAAAAAAACTATGTTTAGGATAAAATAAACCATAATTTGTAGTATCTTTAATATATCTAAAAATTCTTTTTACTGCTTTAAGATGAGATTCTTTAGGATTAGATTGAAATCTTGCACATAAACATACACTAAATATTATATCAGGTCTACTTGCAGTAATGTAAAGAAGTGATCCAATCATACCACGATAGAGCTTTTGATCAACATGCTTACCATTTTCATCTTTGTCAAGTGATGTAGTAGTGCTCATTGGTGTTGGTTTGCTTGATGAATTTTCCAATCCAAATCGTTTGAATAAATCTTTTGCATACTTGCTTTGATTGATGAATATTCCTTCTTTTAATTGTTTAATTTGTAGTCCAAGAAAGAAATTTAGTTTACCCATGTGACTCATTTTAAATTCATCTTGCATAGTCTTAGCAAATTCTTGACAAAGATTGTTGTTAGTAGAACAAAAAATAATATCATCTACATAAATTTGAATTAGTAAAATATCTTTGTTTATTTTCTTAATAAATAATGTTGAATCAACTTTTCTAATTTTAAAACCTGAAGTTAAAAGAAACTTCTTTAATCTATCATACCAAGCACGAGGTGCTTGTTTAAGACCATATAATGCTTTCTTAAGTTTAAAAACATGATTTGGAAAACTTTCATGTTCAAAACCTGGAGGTTGTTCTACAAAAACTTTTTTTTTATAAAACCATTTAGAAAAGCACTTTTAACATCCATTTGAAATAATTTAAAATTCATAAAACATGCAAATGCAAGTAAAATCCTAATTGATTCTAATCGTGCAACAGGTGCATAAGTTTCATCATAATCAATTCCTTCTTCTTGATTATAACCTTGAGCAACTAATCTAGCTTTGTTTCTAACAACTTGACCAAATTCATCTAATTTTTTTCTAAAAATCCACTTTGTTCTAATAATGAATTTATTTTGAGGTCTAGGTATAAGATCCCAAACATTGTTTCTAGTAAATTGATTAAGTTCATCTTGCATAGCAATTATCAATGAGTCATCAAGAAGAGCTTCTTTTATATTTTTAGGTTCAATAATTGAAATAAAAGCATTATGAGCAATCAAATTAAAATGAGATCTAGTAGTTACTTTATCAGAGATATTTCCAATAACTAAATCATGTGGATGATTTTTAACTTCTACAAAATCTTTAGGTAAATCATTTTGTATATTTTCATCTTTTGTAATATCTATCATTGGAGTATCATGAATAGTATCAATTATATCATCATCATTATTTAATATAATAGGTGTTTTTGAAAAATTTTCATCAAAAGAAACATGTAAGGATTCTTCAATAACTAGTGTTCTTTTGTTATATATTCTGTATGCTTTACTATGATTAGAATATCCAACAAAAATTCCTTCATCGGATTTAGAATCAAATTTATCTAAATTATCTTTTGTGTTTAAGATAAAACATTTACAACCAAAAACTTTAAAGTAAGAAACTTTTGGAATTTTGTTATAAAATAATTCATAAGAGGTTTTCTTTAAAATAGGTCTTAATAAAACTCTATTTAAAACATAACAAGCTGTTGATACAGCTTCTGCCCAAAAATATTTAGGTAAATTACTATCACATAACATGGTTCTAGCACATTCTTGTAAAGTTCTATTTTTCCTTTCTACAACTCCATTTTGTGGAGCAGCTCGAGGAAAAGAAAAAGTATGTGATATACCATGTTTGTCACAATAATTTGCAAATAATTCATTTTCAAATTCACCTCCATGATCACTACGTATAGAGATAGTAGAAGTAGATTTTTCATTTTGAATTCTTTTTTAAAATATTGAAAATTCATTAAAAGCATCATTTTTATTTTTAAGAAAAATTACCCATGTAAATCTAGAATAATCATCAACAAGAACAAATGTATATCTACTTCCATTTAAAGATGCAACTCTAGATGGACCAAAAAGATCTACGTGAATTAATTCTAATGGTCTATTTGTAGATATTACATTTTTAGATTTAAAAGAAGATTTGTGCAATTTTTCTTGTTGACATGCATCACAAAAATTATTTTTAAAAGATATTTTAGGTAAACCATTTACTAAATCATTTTTAGAAATCTTAGACATATGTTTAAAATTAACATGTCCAAAACGTTTATGCCATAAAATAGAATCATTAGATGATGCAATAAGACAATGTTCATTTGAAATATTTTTCATAGATAAGACATATATGTTATTCTTTCTATGACCTTTAAAAATAATAGTTATTAAATCAATATCATAAATTAAACATGATTCTTTTTCAAAAACAATTTTATAACCTTTATCACATAGTTGACTAATACTAAGTAAATTATGTTTAAGACCATCAACTAATAAAACATTATCAATGATAGGTTTGTTTGGATTACCGACAGATCCAATACCGATGACTTTTCCTTTGTTGTTATCTCCAAAAGTAACGGTACCACCATCCTTGTTTTGAAAAGATGACAACAGTTGTATGTTTCCAGTCATATGTTTGGAGCAACCATTATCCAAAATCCACCTATCTTTCTTGGGTACCTGAAATAATAAACATTTACATTTTGGTACCCATACTATGTTGGGTCCTTTAAATTAGCCTTTAGGAAACCAAACCCAAGATGAGTTTGATTTGGTTAAATAGTTAGATGATAAACAAATATTTTTAATAAAATCAGAAATATAAAAATTCTTATTTAAAGAAGATAATTCTTTTGGAATCCAAATTGAAAAGACTTTTGATTCCTTTTTACACAAATTTTTATTTCAATATTCATTCAAATCACAAGATGGTTTTACAAAAATTATTTTCTTTGATTTATTTTTATTAATTTTAAAACCTAATCCTTTTGTCTTTTGTGATTCTCTTTGAAAACAAAGAATGTTATTAAGATTTTCTTTACCTTTATTAAATTTGCTTACATTTAGACATATATCTTCATATCTTGATTTAAAAGAAGAAATATCTTTTTCTAAATTATTAATACGAATATTTAAATCATTACATTTTGATTTTAAATATTTATTTTCATTAGATAAACATTTATTTTCTTTAAGTAAAGAAAAATTTTCTTCTTTCAATTCAATTATTTGAGAATTAGAAAAAAGTAGAGGAATTTAAATCAGAAATTTCTTCAAGTAATCTTTTATTTTCACCTTTAAGAAAATTATGTGAAGTCTTTAATCTCACAAAAGTTTCATATAATTCATTGAAAGCATCTAAAAGTTCTTCATTTTCACTTACTTCATCTTGTGCCATGAAACACATGTGAGCACTTTTCTTTTCTTTAATTTCTTCATCTGAGGATGACTCATCACTATCATCCTAAGTGACTGCCATTGCTTTCCTTTTCTTGTTATTTTGAATGTTGTTGAAGTTGTTGAAATAACTTGATTTTTGCTTAATCTTCAACATTGGACAATCTTTCTTCATATGCCCTGGTTTATTACACTTAAAACAAACAATGTTATTTGAAATTGAACTTTCAGATTTAAAATTACCTCGTTTTATAAATTTCTGAAATTTTCGTGCAAACATGCTCATTTCATCATCATCATCATCTGAATCTTCTTTATCGGAAGTGGTATTGAATGCAAGAACTTTCTTGTTCTTTGATTCTTCATCATTAATCTTTCTATCTTCAAGTTGAACTTCATATGCCATAAGATTACCAATTAGATTTTCAATCGAAAGAGTTGACAAATCATTGGCTTCTTCAATAGCGGTAACTTTCTTTTCCCATTGTGGTGTGAGAGAACGAAGTATCTTTCTTATCATCTCCACTTGTGTATATGTTTTTCCAAGACCAATAAGAGAATTTGTGATGTCGGTGAATCTTGTGAACATTTCTCCAATAGTCTCATTTTCCTTCATCTTGAATAATTTAAATCTGTGCACAAGAACAGAAATTTTAGATTCTTTTACTTTATTGTACCTTCATGAGTTACCTCAAGTGTGTGCCAAATATCATATGCAGATGTGGCCGTTGATACCCTATTGAACTCACTCTTGTCGAGTGCACAAAATAATGCATTTATTGCTTTTGGATCCAAATTTACATTATTTCTTTGTGAAGTAGTCCATTCTTCAAAAGGAGTTGTTGGCTTCTCATATTTTGTTTCCACAACGTTCCAAAGTTCGTAGCCAATAGATTGAAGGTAAATCTTCATTCGGCACTTCCAATAGTTGTAGTTCAATCCATCGAACATTGGTGGACGATTTGTAGAGTGACCTTCTTTGAATTGTGATGTATTTGTAGATGCCATCTTTCACCTTGCTCTGATACCAAATGTAGGATTTGAAATAGATACACTTGAACACTAGAGGGGGGGTGAATAGTATTCTTTTAAAAGTTATGTAAAGTATATTATAAATTGTAAAGAAAAATGGCAATCTCAGAAAATCACAATCACAAACATAAAGATTTATACTGGTTCCACCAATCCGGTGTACATCCAGTCCCCAAGCAAATCTCGCTTGAGAGTTTCCACTATGATTTTGAATAAACTTACAAAATCAAACGCAAACCTGACCAATTTGCAAGTCCCTGCAAATTGCAACACCAATTGACAAACACCTTGTCAATTTGAACACCAATCTCTACACCAAGAGATCAACCCTCTCAAACCCGAGAGAAATCCTTTTGAAGCAAGAAAACAATTGATCCTATAAGCCTTGAATGTGTAATGAAGTACAGCAGTGGCTTAGGATTCTTTTAATCTCTGTAAATTACCTAAATGATAGGTAATTGATGATGTTTAGAGGCAATTTCAGAAACTCTTCTTTTTCTCAGAAATCTGAATGTTTTTCACTTGAAAAATTGCACAAATATCAAAGCTTATGGGTATGTAAGTCTCTTAAATTTTTCTGAACAAATAACCTATTTATAGCCCTTGAAAAGACAATTTTTTTAAACTTTAAAAACGTTTAAAAACGCCTATAAACAGTCATATATTCAAACATTGAAAACTGAAAAACTGTATCTGTAGTCGACTACTATTGACATTAGTCGACTACACTGAGTTCAAACAGACTCTGTGTATTCAGAATATTTCTTAGTAGTCGACTACAATGCACATTAGTCGACTACACTGTAAATTTGACAGAAGCTGATAAAATGAAATTTGAGTTCAGTAGTCGACTATAATGATGATTAGTCGACTACACTGTAAAATAACAGAAACTTATGTTTCTGTCAAACACCTGAGTAGTCGACTATAATCTATTGTAGTCGACTATACTGTAAATTGACAGAAACATGTATTTGAGTTTTATACATGAGTAGTCGACTACTATTCTAATTAGTCGACTACTAAGAGTAAAAATTCTGCTATAAACAGTTTTTATAATTAAGTTTTAACTATAATTCTAATGGTTAACATAGGGGATTTCTATAGTTAACCAACACACTAAGCCTGTGTTAGTGTGTTCTAATATTTTGTGTGTGTGTGCATGTGTGTGATCAAGGCTTGTACAATTATTCTAAGTAAAGAAAATGTAAAATACATTATCTCATTTGTTCTTCATTTTCTTCACTTCAAAATGCCTTGAAATCAACTTGCACTTGTACATTATTCTGATATTGAAATCTGCATATAAAAGTTAGTGCATATACTGTATAAATTATTATCATCAAAACACTATCATGGAGATATGATATTCAACAGTGATGATATTGCATCCTACATTAAATTGATAATGTCTAGGCGAGGCAATCCATCATTAGAATGTAATCTATAATAAACCTATAAGTTATAAGTGAGACATTCAATTTTGACAAGTTAATCTATTCCTGAGCCATACAATATCAACTAGAATTTGCATTCAATTCCAATAACATTTTTCATTACAATATCAATAGTTTTTACAAGTACAAGTACATGACATGCGGTTTATAATAATTAAAATAATACAAAAAATTACTAATAAAATTGTTAAAATTTTCCAAGCTAATAGTTGATTTTCGACAAGTCTTAATTCTTTCTTCATCCTCTTTGATTTCAAAAAATATTTATCTTCGTACCTATTTTCTTTGACATATTAGTTTCCTTAGTTGCTTATTTCTCCTCTTTCATCAGCCTATTTGAAAAAATTGTATTCTTTATTTGGGAATTTTGCAACCCCAAATAACACATTCCCTTATTTTTACCATTCTTGCACACTTTCATGGGTGTTCGAAGATTGCAGTCGCAACAAACTTTATAATTTTGGGGGCATTATTTTGATATCATATCGATGTCGGGGAGGCAAATTGCAAACAATGAGAATTTATAAATTGGTAAGAATGAAGAATGCATTGGAAAATAAGTCCTCAAGCTAAATTTATAGCCTCCAAGGCCTTGGAACTAGCCGTTGCTACAATGTTTCGGATTTGAATATTGAACTAGCCGTTGGCACTAGCCGTTGCTATAGTGTTTTGTTTTGAATATTGAACTAGCCATTGCTATAGTGTTTTCCTAAAAAATTTCTCGTTCCAAACCAAACTAGAGATTAGGAATTGGAGGGTTTCTATAAAGTTGAATTATATTTTTCCATGTTATGAAACAAACATAGAATGAAAAAAAAAAAGATTCCATGAATCTACAAACTTGTCTTAAAAATTTTTATGGAATATGCAGGAATCCATAAAAAAACCGAATTCCTAATCCTATTCTTGCCCACTAGTGAAACAAACAGCCCCTTAATAGACTTGAGGCCTTGGGGGTCTTTTTTAGACCAACTTTATATAGATTGTGGTATTATTTGTAACAATTCAATGAGTTATGGGGTCTAAAATGTTGAGATATGGAGATATGAAAGCCTAACGCGGAGCTCACAAAGTACAGGGGGTCTAAGGTAGCAAAAATTAAACAGATTAAGGTTTTGATGGTATCGATAATAATTGTTAATTCGCATGCACATCTAGGATTCTCTTCCATGAGAGTGACTCCGCAGTGTGAATCACTTTAGATGTACTATCGTCCAAACTTAGGTCATTCTCTTGTCTGTCTTTATTTGTTTGTATTATTTGTTTAAATTGTTCCAAACTCTCATAAATTTTCATAGCCAATTTTAGATATTTGCACATGCAACTGCAAATGAAATAAACTAAGTACTATGCAATTCTTGTTTTACACAAAAAATGATGTCATCACTTATTTATTAATTATGTAATTAATTCAAATTTTGGCGTTGAATCATATTACATACTCATATTTTTTATTTTATTAGTGTAGTGGAGACGTCCTCAACTTATATTCAGATTGCAAATTTTAAGACATTATGACATCAAAATTTTACACACGTTATCTGGTATGTCCGCAGTTTTTAAGTTATTTAAAGAGAAAAATATATGTTTTTTATCATAGAAAAAATTCTTTTATATGATAATGACGCAATCATTTAACATAATAGAAGGTGGCTGCTAAAGAAGAATGGACGGGCTAAGGCTAGCAAAAGATCATGACGATAAGACTGTCATGGTCAGTGAATTGACAAGGGTCTATAAAGGGGTGTCCATCCGGGTCGGGTCTGGACCCGGCCGGTCCAGCCCGGCCCGAAAAACTAGGTCCGGGCCGGACAAACCAGGAGCCCGGCCCGAAAAACAGGGCCCGGGCCTGGCAAACCCGGAGCCCAGACCCGGGTCGACCCGATTTTTTTATTATTTTTCTCTTTTCTTTTTTTTTTGATAAAAATTTGCTAAATTTTGCTAAAAATTAGTTTAACCTTATTATATTTATATAATTATGTATTAGTATATACTACAAATTATTATATAACTATGTATTATATATACATATGTAAATATATTATATATATTTATAAGTTATAACATGAGAGAGAGAGAATCACATAAATATATATTACATATTTATAAATACGTATTATGTAGTTATATATGTATTTGTTACATTATATATGTATTTGTTACATACTTACATTATGCTTATTTAAGTACAATTATATAATTTACTTATATGATATATTTTTATATATACTAGATGCTTATATATTATTATACTTATGCAGTTATACAATATACTTATATAACTGTAATTCTATAATATACACATATGACATATATATAAGTGTACTTATAACTACATTATATATATTTATATTCTTATACATTAGTATCTATATCTATACGACTATACCATGCAAAAAGTATATATATATATATACAGAGAGAGAGAGAGAGAGAGAGATTAATGGGTATCCTTGTCATAGGAGGGGATTTCCTCCTTGACGCCTCTAAAATCACATGATTGAGCGACATTATGGATGATCCGCTCCGTTGAACTTGATCTACATATTCTAAAACC
>BQKN01000336.1:130552-155560 GCA_022839385.1 Asparagus kiusianus
TATATATATACATGGAAACCAATGTATATATGAAACTATATATATACATGAAAACCAATATAATGTGTGTGTATAATATTGAGCTTAGAGTACTAACACACATAATATAAAACCTAAACTATTTACCCAAGCAAACTTGATCTTCAATAAGCTTGACTTGGTAATCATGGATGAAGCTTGACTTGGATCTTTAACATGAATTGCAAGGCTTCAACCACTACTCCGCCAACCTCCATTTGATGTGATCGTGAATGCGCAATTCCATCCATCCTCCAACTCATTGTTTGTCTAGAATACCTAATAGGAAACATAAACGCTAGACAAACAATATTAGGAATTGTTTGTAATCATCAAAACAAGATTAGAAGATGTAGGCTCATAACATGAGACCTAACAATATGTGCAGATACCAGGTTGTAATTATAATTTGATGAGGAGCCAAATTGCAAATATACAACACCTATAAATAAGAGGTTATGGTCCCTAATCTAGGGTGACACTCTCTAATTCTTCTCACCCCATCAAGAGAGAATTTCTAAAGTAAGAGAAACCCTAAAATTAGAAGATCCAAAACCCAACTCAAGTTCAATTCATGGATTCAGGTATAAGCTTCCGCTCTTAATGTTTAATCTCTATGATTTAATCACGTTTATATCTAACAAGTGGTATCAGAGCCACCCGTGATTAATTCTTAGGGGTTTAAGTTTCTAAAAAAAATGGGTTTTTTGATCTTAAATCTCAGTTTTTCAGATCTGTTCACGGATAAACAGTAACTTTTTTCGGATGAATAGTAAAAACCACCGTGAACAGTAAAGGTTTTTAATTTTTTTGATTTTTCTTCGATTTTTTGTTGGATCTGGATCAAGAAAATTCATGTTTTTCTTTTCGATTCTGGATCTGGTTTTGAAATAAAATCGAGGAATACTTTAGATTTATTTTGTTTGGTCGTCAGTCCCGTGCTCCTCGACGGCGAAGTGTCGCTGGCGGCCTCGCCCTCGACTCCGACGGCGATGGCGGCATCAGGAAACCCTAGGGTTTCGTCCTTTGGGTGCAGGAGCAATGGTGGTGGCGGCAGTTTCAGATTGAAACCCTAAGGGTTTGTGCGGGAATTAAGGAGGTGGTTACCTCAAATTTTGGCGAGGCTTGAAAGCTTCAAACGAACTTAGCGTTCGTTCTCAGGTTGAGCCTCGCGCTCAATTCAAACGAACTTAGCGTTCGTTCTCAGGTGAGCCTTACGCTCAATTCAAGTTGAGTCTTGCGCTCAGTTCTTAGGTGAGCCTCGCGCTCAATTCAAGTTGAGCCTCGTGCTCAGTTCTCAGGTGAGCCTCGCGCTCAATTCAAGTTGAGCTTCGCGCTCAGTTCTTAGGTGAGCCTCGCGCTCAATTCAAGTTGAGCCTCGCACTCAGTTCTTAAGTGAGCCTCGCGTTCAATCCAAGTCGAACCTAGCGTTCGTTCTCAAGATTGAACATTGCGTTCATTCTCAGGTCGAACTCCACGTTCATCCTCAGGCAAGCCCTGTGCTCAATCCAAACGAACCTCGGGTTCGTTCTCAAGTTGAACTTCGTGTTCATTATCAAAACGAATCTTGCGTTCGTTCTTAAGTTGAACATCACGTTCATTTTTCAAACGAACCTCGCGTTCGTTCTTAGGTGAGTCTTGTACTCAATACAGTCGAACCTCGCGTTCAAAGTCAAGCGAACTTCGTGTTCACTATGGTTAAGCCTCGGCTTTTCATGGGTCCACTTTGGTATACTTAATTTATTTAATTAAGTTATGGGCCCTAATTAAGCTATGGAAAATTCGTTTAATTCAGATTAAGTTGTTTAATTTGAATTAATTTTGGTAGTTAATCAATTATTTAATTCAAATATTATGACACTAAAGTATTAAGGTTGTCTCTCACTCCAATTGTTTAATTAAAACAAGAAGTTGCCAAAGTAACCTCTCTTGTGTAGATTGTTCATGAAGAATGTGAGATGTTTGTGTGTATGTTTTTGTGTAAATATTTAATCGGCCCAAAGGAAGGTTAATATTTATTTAGACTGCATACACATCTGTGATGATAAACATGTGATAACTATAAGGTTTATATGTGGATAATGAATCGATCCAAAGATAGTTTCATTATTTGACATGTGTTATTGTCAGTGTTTGATTGTTGCAACAAGATATCACTTGAAATTAATATTACTGTCCAAAGACTTGATATTAATGTTGTACCAGATATCTTGGATGGGATTTGTCATTATTTGAATTTTATTGATTACTAATTATGGTTATTAATGTGAGCATTTTTTTGTTTTATTTCAGCTAATGCATCTGCTGCAATAATCTCTGCTAACATCAACTTAATTCCCATGCTAAATGAGACAAATTTCAAGGTTTGGAAAGAGAACATATTAATTGTTCTTGGCTGCATGGATATTGACTTTGCATTAAGAACTGAACAACCCCAACCTCTCAATGCGGATAGCACTCCTGATGCAAAGAAGGAGTATGAGAAATGGGAGCGTTCAAATCGCATGAGTCTTATGATCATTAAGCGCGACGTTCCGGAAGCCTTTAGGGGCATAGAATCCGAAGGGATTACTAAGACTAAAGATTTTCTTACCGAAATTGAGAAGCGTTTTGCGAAAAATAATAAGGTAAAAACAAGCACGCTTTTAGCTCGCTTGATTTCAATGAAGTATAAGGGCAAAGGAAATATCAGGGAGTACATTATGGAAATGTCTCATATTGCTTCAAAACTTAAGGCACTTAAACTCGATCTTTGTGATGAGTTATTGGTGCATCTGGTTTTGTTATCTCTTCCTACACAATTCAATCAGTTTAAGGTCAGTTATAACTGTTAAAAAGAGAAATGGACTCTAAATGAGCTCATTTCATACTGTGTGCAAGAAGAAGACAGGTTGAAGCAAGATAAGACTGAAAGTGCTCATTTGGCCTATGCCTCTAAGGATAAGGGTAAGAAAAGAAAGAATGATAATGAAGCTGCTAAGGGTCCAGTTCAGAAGAAACAATATAAGGATAATCAGGGTTGCTTCTTCTGTAACAAGCCTGGACACGTAAAGAAGGATTGTACCAAATATCACTTCTGGCGTGCTAATAAGGGTACGTTCCTTACTTTGGTCTGTTCTGAGGTTAATTTAGCTTCAGTACCTAGAAACACTTGGTGGTTAGACTCTGGTGCTACTACTCACATAAGTGTTTCTATGCAGGGTTGCCTGAGCTACCGAAAGCCAAGTGATGTTGAAAGACACATCTTTGTGGGTGACGGACAATCGGTAGATGTGAAAGCAATTGGGCACTTTAGGTTGCTATTAGGAACTGGTTCCTATTTGGATTTGAAAGATACTTTTGTAGTATCATCTTTTAGACAGAATTTGATTTCAGTTTCTGTATTGGACAAATCAGGTTATTCTTGTTCATTTGGAAACAATCAATTCAGTTTATCTTTTAATTCAAATATTATGGGAACTGGTTACTTGAGTACTTATGACAACCTATATTTGCTTGATACAATTGCTTCTTATAATGAAACTTTACATGCGGAATTGCGTGGTACTAAGCGTAAATTAAATAAAGAAAATTCAGCGATATTATGGCATAAGCGCTTGGTTCATATCTCAAAAGGTAGAGTTGAGCGTCTTGTGTCTGATGGCATTTTGGATTCTCTAGATTTTTTAGATTTCAACGTATGTGTTGAATGTATCAAGGGAAAACAGACCAAAGTTAAGAGATTAGGTGCCAACAGATCTTCGAAAGTCTTAGAATTGATACATACAGATAGTTGTGGACCATTCCCTACGACATCCTGGAATGGTCAATAATATTTTATATTATTCATAGACGATTACTCACGTTATGGGTACCTATATCTTATTTATGAAAAATCTGAGTCTCTGCACATGTTCAAAGCCTATAAAGCTGAAGTTGAGAATCAACTCAACAGAAGAATTAAAACCGTTAGATCTGATCGTGGTGGTGAGTACTACGGCAGATATGATGGTTCAGGTGAATAACATCCAGGACCATTTGCTAGATACCTAGAGGAATGCGGTATTGTCCCACAATACACCATGCCGGGTTTTTCTAGCATGAATGGTGTAGCTGAAAGACGAAACATGACTCTTAAGGATATGGTAAGAAGTATGATTGCTCATTCTTCTTTACCAGAGTCACTCTGGGGAGAAGCACTAAAGACAGCAGTTTACATTCTGAATAGAGTACCAAGTAAAGCAGTTGCTAAAACACCTTATGAGCTTTGAATTGGTCGAAAGCCTAGTTTAAAGCACTTACATATTTAGGGATGTCCAGCTGAGGCAAGGCCTTATAGGCCAAATGAAAAGAAATTAGACTCCAAAACAGTTAGCAGCTACTTTATTGGGTACTCTGAACGCTCTAGGGGCTATAAGTTTTATGATCCCACACTCAGAAATATTTTTGAGACGGCAACAACAACATTCTTTGAGGATGTTGAGTTTGGGGGGAGAAATAAGATCATAGACATTGCCTTTGAGGAGGAATTGGCTTCAGATCCAATCCATACAGTTACTTTTGACAATATTCAGGTTCCTATACCTGTTGTTGCTCAAGAAGTAAATCCGGAACCTCAAGATGACAATGTTGAACAACTTCCTGTTCCAGAAGAACAAACTCAACAACCTCAAGAACCAGTGCCATTAAGGAGATCCACGAGAGAAAGGAGAAATGCTATTTTGGATGATTATATTGTATTTCTCCAAGAACATGAGAAAAGTAAAGGAATGTTGAAAGATGATCCAATCAATTTCCTTTAGGCCATGAAAAGTTCTAACTCTCAATAGTGGATTGATGCCATGAATGAAGAGTACAAGTCTATGCAAGACAATAAAGTTTGGGAACTTGTCCCATTGCCAGAAGGTGCAAAACCAATTGGTTGTAAATGGATATTTAAAACCAAGCGGGATGCAAATGGTAATGTGGAGAGGTATAAGGCACGTCTTGTAGCTAAAGGCTTTACTCAAAAGAAAGGCATTGATTATACAGAGACTTTCTTTCCGGTTTCATCGAAAGACTATTTCAGAACAATCATGACACTTGTAGCTCATTATTATCTTGAGTTACATCAGATGGATGTTAAGACTGCATTTCTCAATGGCGACATTGATGAGATGATTTATATGGTACAACCAGAAAACTTTATGTCGGAAGACTCAAAGAATATGGTTTGCAAATTAAGGAAATCCATCTATGGACTCAAGCAAGCTCCTCGTCAATGGTATTACAAGTTTCAACAAATAATTATCTCGTTCGGTTTTGAGATGAATATTGTTGATGACTGTGTATATCAAAAGTTTAGTGGGAGTAAGTTTATTTTTCTGGTTCTGTATGTCGATGACATATTACTTGCCACTAATGATATAAGCATGTTGCACGAAACCAAGAGATTTCTATTAAAGAATTTTAAGATGAAAGATCTTGGGGACGCCTCTTTTATATTAGGAATCCAAATACATCAAGATCGCTCTCGGGGTATTCTTGGATTATCACAAAAGAGCTATATCGATAAGGTACTTAAAAGGTTTGGCATGTAAGACTGCAGACCAGGAGACACCCCTGTGGCTAAAGGAGACAAGTTTAGTCTCAATCAGTGCCCTAAAGGCAACCTTAAAATTCAGAAAATGCAGAAGATTCCTTATACTTCGGCTGTAGGAAGTCTAATGCATGCTCAGGTATGTACGCGTCTGGATATTGCGTATATTGTTAGGATGTTAGGCAGATACTTAAGCAACCCTGGTATGGATCATTGGATAGCAGTCAAAAGGGTTATGAGGTATCTTCAGAAAACAAAAGATTATATACTCACATACAGAAATTCAGATCAGCTGGAGGTCATTGGGTACTCTGATTCTGATTTTACTGGATACCAAGATAGCAGAAAGTCTACATCAGGCTACATTTATATGTTAGCAGGAGGAGCTATATCATGAAAAAGTGTTAAACAGACACTTGTAGCTTCCTCCACTATGGCTGCAGAATTTATAGCTTGCTATGAGGCATCCAATCATGGAATATGGCTGCGAAATTTTGTCACGGGACTGCGCATTCTGGAAAATGTGGAAAGACCAATAAGGTTATATTGTGATAATAAATCTGCAGTAATATATTCTAATAACAACAGGAGCTCAACTAAGTCAAAACATATTGACATTAAGTTTTTGGTTGTGAAAGAAAGGGTACAGAGTGGACAGATATCCATAAAGCACATTGGGGCAAACTCCATGATAGCTGATCCTCTTACTAAGGGATTGCCACCCAAGGTCTTTCATGAGCACACTGCTCATATGAGTGTGGTATTATTTGAGGATATCATGATTTAGTGGGAGTTTGTAATTGTGGTGCCTTATGTTAGGTTGAATTGTCTGATCAGAATAAAGTATTCAGTTAAGACACTCTGTTACATTATGTTTGGTTTTAACCTCACTAAAGTTTAAGTAGGACCAGTTAAAAATAGACATGTATTGATCACATTGCATGTAATTTTTATGCAGCACATCCATGTTTGATCTATGTCGTTTGATTGTATGGATATATGTGACCATTGATGGGTCGAGTCACGATAAATGTGACGAATGCCGCTTTGATCCTATATTGATATAGTCAATGGACGAGATTGTTCGGAAATACCTTTTTCAGTGATAGCAATTTTTTGAGCTCATAAGGTTATACACAATTTAAGGAATCATATGGTGCCCAAGTGGGAGATTGTTAGATTTAATCTAATTAAATCTATTTGTGGGCACATATGATTAATCTGTGTGTATTGCTATCCTTCAGGATAACCCACTAAAGTGATCAATTAATTTAGGTTAATGGGTATTTAAATAAATCATGGGGTTATATGTGCATATACCAGGTTGTAATTATAATTTGATGAGGGGCCAAATTATAAATATACAATACCTATAAATAAGGGGTTATGGTCCATAATCTAGGGTGACACTCTCTAATTCTTCTCACCCCCATCAAGAGAGAATTTCTAAAGTAAGAGAAACCCTAAGATTAGAAGATCCAAAACTCAACTCAAGTTCAATTCATGGATTCAGGTATAAGCTTCCACTCTTAATGTTTAATCTCTATGATTTAATCACGTTTATATCTAACATGTCCCACATAACGCTTAATTAGATTACTCCAGCAACCAATAACTCGAGTTGCTCCAGCGGCTGAATCCTCAGCCGACAACTTGTATGGCTGACAAGGAAGGCGATACTTGTCGACATATTCTCCAGATCGAGCCCACAAAGACTCGCATAACCGACTAAAAAGGCGGTGTTTATCGGCCTTCAGCCGAACAACTAGAGAGGCGGTGTGACCTTCAACCCCCCGCCGATAACCGACTACCCTCGCATTTAACTGCTTTGACAAAGTCATTATTGCTCTAGCCACATAATCTTTATGACTCATTAGACCCAGTCAACACTAAGTAGCTGCTATCGCCTTTGCACTAACTACTTGGATGACTCATTCTCGTCTGTAGCCGACACCTGTGAGACACATGCCGTGTCAGCTGCTTGCATGGACTTGGCCTAAGTTACCTTTTTGCTCTTCCGATTTGCTATAAAAGGAAGCTACATTGTATGAGTAACTTCTTCTGCTCCATACAACTCTGAAACTCTGGATTAACTGTTGTGCGCAGTGGAAATTTCGACAGCACATCTGGTGCATAACAAGAGAGTAAGATCTTAACTAAATCCCTGTTTCACAAAGGAAACAATGTGCACAACATTAACTTCATTACTTATCTCATACTCCCTACTCAAGTTCATATACTAACTTGGTCATTGGAGGAACCACTATAGAACCCAACTTCGGTCTCTCACAAGTTCTTCATGTGCAGGGAAGAACAATGGGTTCCAGATCTAGTCATTTGAAGGAGCTTGAGGACCCAAACACCATCATAATCCACCCGTAAATCTCCTGTTTGATAACTGACATCAACAAAAATATATGAGGGATTTATTTTGAAAAAAATTGACAAAGAAAAAGATATCATTCATGCTTTTAAGAGACACTCAAAAACATTTCTTTTTGAACTCAAATTCATGCAACCAACTATGGAACATACCAACATCTCATTTTTATTTGATTTTTGAGATTCTATGTGAAATCGAGGACTAGTAGAGACACCTCACCCACTGAATGATTGATTTTATGAAGTTTGGTACCACAACAAATTTTCATTTGAAAGAGAGTTAGGATGTTCAAACGAACATATAAAAAATTTCTTTTTATGATATATCTTATGTGTTTATAATCACCTCGTCTGATTATATTTAGTCTAATTAAAACTTTGAGCCTACATAATTTTTTAGTGCGTCAAGTGTAATTATATCTAAATAAAGTTGTGTGCAGTACTTGGAGGAAAATGATTCGACTGTATATAAAGCTACATGGTGATGTGCAAAGTCACCAACGTTTTCGGAGTCATCTTGAACAAATTTGATTGATACATGAACGGGGTAGCAACCTCCACCGGATAACTCCAAGCAAACGAGACAAATTAATGTATAAAAGAATATATACAGCATCACTTAGAATGAGTTTCCTAATCCATTAATCATTCTAATCTCGTAGTCAAAGATCATCATCTCAGGAAATACCCCTCAATAAGCGACGTTTTTTGACCTCTTGCGGCGGGGAGCCCCCACAGCCCCACTGATCCCGAACTAGGACTATTTTGGTCTTAGTCCTTTAAATCTTTCATATTTTGGAATAGTTCCTCAAATTATTGAAATTGCTATATAGATCTCCCAATCATTTAAAATTTTAAAAATTAATCCCTCCTTTACATGATTGGGTTAATGCTTAATCATGGATCAGTAACTACCGTCACTAAGTAACTCTCACCCTCCAAGACGTTAATTTTTCCTCTCTCTTTAGCCCTACTTCACCTTATGCAATGTTTTAAAAAGCTCATTCCTAGCCTGCTTAGGGTCCTGCCTAAGACTAGACAGTACCTAGGCCACTTGCCTTGGAAGTGTCTTGAGAAGTGAAGACTATTTATGTGACTACACCACTTAGGTGTTTGTTGTTGTTTCCTTCGGTATTACAATCGCTTCCTCTAAGCTCCTCCAAACTCCCCCACCCTCACCTATCGACTATGAAAATCTCCTCCAAAATCCTACGACATACAGTAAAACCTCATCTGCCACCACTTAGACAAATAAATAAATAAATAAATATAAACAAAAATAAAAATAAAAAATTCTTTTTAGACTTAGTGTCTAGGTGCTAGGTGTCAGTTTGTCACCTAGCGATGCCTAGAGCTTAACATTGGTTATAATTAAAAAATAAAAATAGAAAATACCTAGGCTCCTGCCTAGGCACTAGGTGACATTTTGACAATTAGACTGCTATTATATCCTACAAATAGCTAAGTACTAGTCCTCAATAAGGAGCTAAAATGTGTCCCATCTTAAGTACCTAATATGCCATACTACGGGAAAGACAATTCAAGCGGCTTCAGCACTCGACTCTTTCTAGACTAGGGTTGAGTCGAGAAGTGTCCTCATTTACCGTTCGAGTTGACCCCACCCCCTTTCACTCCACAAGACCCGACCAACAATATTTGAGGGTGACTAAAAAGGCAGTACTTATCGACCCACTGGCAAGATCAAAACGAAAGGAGTTGTTTGTCGACCCTCTTGTGAAGCCAAGTTGAAAGACGGTGTATCCTCAGGCCCCTCGCTGATAGTCGATTGCCACACATTAAATAAATGATTAGAGTCATCATTTCTCCAGCCTTGAAAGTCTTTATGACTCATCGGACCTCGTCAGCACTACGCACACTTTGTCACCCTCACATTAAACGCCTAGGTGATTCATAACCCTCTACAGCCAACACATGTAAAGTAGATGACAACTGAGCCGCCTGCTTGGATTTGACTGAAGTTATCCATCTACCCCTTAGATTTGCTATAAAAGGAAGCCGCTATCTACTGCTGAGGGTAAGTAAACTCAGCCTAAAAGAAACACACTATATCTCCATATTTTTCCACTCAAGCCTATTACTAACTTGACTGTCAGAGGAACAACTAGAGATCTCACCTCCAACCCTCTCACATGTTATTCATGTATAGTATGAAATTCACTATTCAAAACCAACCATCCGAAGAAGATTGAGGACCCTAGTACCCCACTTAATCCACACTCAACCCCCTATTAGATAATTAACATCAATTGGCACCCACCGTGGGGCCTTTCTTCCTTCTTTGCATAAGATGGTTAGTTCTGATCACCCTGGCTGATCCTCTAAGCCTTCCGCTAATGATTAGCACATAGGCTATGTCACTCAAGCCTAGTTGGAGGAATTCACTTGGAGGATTTTTCAATCTCTCCAGCACCAGTTTGCTTCCTTCATGAACGAGCTCCTAAACCGAATTCCTCCTCAGCAGCCTTCTCCATCGTCCGTTCCTCCCCCTCCGCCTCCTACGGGTCAGGTTGAGTAGCGATCATCTGAAGACTATGCTAAGCACACCTCTCGTCCGCGTCGCCAACAAGCTCGCTTTACCACTCTACCTTCACAAATCCAGCAATACGTTGATGTGACATGGGAAAGTACCGACTATGGTCATGGTGGCCATGAGTGGACTGCATGGTCGGCTTCACGCAACCCCAAATATCCTTATGCTACTTCAGGTCCTTCCACCTCCAATCTAGCGTCTGGTTATGATTGTACGTTCAATACTGTCGCTGAGACCATTGGAGGGAACACTCTACTCACTGACTGGATAATGAATTGCCTCTGTGCTAAATTCAAGATGCCCTATATTGAGAAGTACAAAGGTGAGGAAGGTCTAGCAGAGCATGCCTAAAACTTCCTTGACTTGATGAACATGAGGTAAGTATCGGAGCTGATCATCTATAGAGCTTTCCCCATCACCCTGATGGGAAGTGTAAATATATGGTGAAACTCTCTGGACAAAAAGTCCATCCGTAGTTTTAAGCATCTCAATTAAAATTTTGTACACTACTTTTTGGCTAACTCCAAATAAAAGAAGTCCTCCCACATCTTGCTACAAATAAGGCAAGAGTCTGAGGAAAGTCTCAAGGACTACTTCAAGAAATTCCAAGCAAAGAGGCTGAAAGTTGATGACCCTAGCAATATGGTCGCCATGACCACGATCTTGGCAGGGCTAGAGAATAACAAGTTGGCTGACTCGTTCATTGTAAATCGAGTCATCAACTATGAATAGTTGATGGCTAGAGCCTAAGGGTACATGGACACGAAAGAAGACCAAACCCATAAGAAGGTGGCCAAAGAAACAAAAGCAGCAACAACAAACAGCGACATCAACAACAATAGTTGAGCCCTCTCCAAATGAGAAGACAATGAAGGATCCCCCTAGAACTGACTCTAGGCCAAGCTGACCCGATAAAAGGGACCAAAGGAGAGAGGTGGCCAAGAAATTGGCTCTCACACTTCTCTCTCGCAAGCCCTATATTTAGTCCAGAAAGAAGGGTATTTAAATTCTATTAATCCTCCCCGCATGAAGTCTGACACTCTGTACAAAGACCCGAAGCAGTATTGCCAATACCATAAAGATCACGATCATCATACTGACGATTGCTGAGTCCTCCAGAGAAATATTGAGGACTTGATACAAAAGGATTCCTGAAGAGACTCATCTCTCAACAGGACAGAGGAGGACCCTCTCTAGGAAAGTCTGACAAGAGGTCTCAATCTAGATTGCCTCGTCCCCAATGTCAGCAAGACAAATAGCCTGCAGAGACTGGAGGTTGGGGCATCATCAACACTATCAGTAGTGGCCCAACGACGGGAGGAATATCCATTAACGCTTAAAAGAAGTATGCTAGATGAGTGTCAGATGTCAACTTATGTGAGAAGAAGCCGAGGAGATCAGCTCATCTCCTTCAACAATGCTGATTTGAAAGGCATCAAGACACCTGATGATGATCCTTTCATTATCTTAACTGAGATTAAATGGCTTTCGGATTAAGAGGATCTTGATCAATACTAGAAGCTCCACCAATATCATATTCATTGGCACCTTTAACCAAATGGGCATTGATAAATCTAAGCTGCAGCCTTGCTGAGGTTCTCTCATCAGATTCATAGGATATTCGCTCCTACCAGAAGGGCTGATCACTCTCCTCCCATTTGGTCGGTAAATAACCTCGCCAGTCTATTATCCAAACTCAGTTTTTGGTGATGAATGTCAAGTCTGCCTACAATGTTATTCTTGGAAAAACTTTCTTAAATAAATTACAGAAGTCCCTTCCACTTATCACTAGATGGTGAAGTTCCCGACCTCAGAAAGAGTTAGATTCTTCAGGAGTAACCAGCAAGAGGCCAGATCCTGCTATTTGCTCTCAATGAGAGGGAAAGGAGTACTAGAGACCCTGCCGATTGAGAAGACGCGTCTCCAGATGGAGAAAGAGCTAGAGTAGACAACTCCCATGGAAGAATTGTAAGAAGTGCCAATCAACCTAGATGGGTCTAGGAAGGTCAAGATTTAGTCGAACCTCATTAACCCTCAATAAGGAACTATGATCGTTCCTACGCGAGAATGTTGATATTTTTGCATGAGGACCTGAACACATGTCAGGATTTCTGATAATCATATTTTATTATAATATTATACCCTCATTATCTATTTTATATATGAATACATATACCACTAATAATTATTTTTATCTTTTAATTGCAGGTTAATGAAGAATAAAGCCCAAAAATCCTATCTCTCAACAAAAGCTCATGAATTAAATGAAGAACATAAGCAAGAGCCAAAAATCTCAAGCCCAGAATCAAGCCGAGTAGCTTGTAGAAGCCGAAGAAAATAAAAAAAATCAAATATGAAAACAAAATATATTCAAGATGGTTGGCCGTAAAGAAATGACGATATCTCTCAATCCGGAAGGCAAAATTTAACATATAATATATGAAAATTGCCTATCTCGACGAGACGAAGCCATCTGTGGAGGCAGATTTTTCATTGGACATCGATGCCAGCATCGATACCGGCATCGATGCCAGCATCGATGCTGGTATCGATGGCTACGATTCAGTTACAGATCAATGGCTGATTTTTGATGGTTTTGGATAAGGATTCAATTCAAGGGCTCTTATTCATTGATGTTTACTATAAATAGGGGTAGAGAGTGAGGGGTTAGAGGTGTGAAAATTTTTATAACTTCTTTTGGAGAGGAGGGCTACTCTTAATTGAGAAGGCCTTCCAAATTTGTAACTTTTTGTTACAATTAATAAAATAATTTTTACACCACTTTAAATTTTTCTCTTCTTTTCTTTGTTGGATGATGAAGATGAAGATGAAGATGGAGATTAATTTGAAGGTTTGTTTTTCTTATTTCTCTTTTATTGCTTATTAGTTTAGATTTATTTTCATGCTTGTAATTAGATTTTATTTCTTGTTTAAATAGCCAAGAGGCTAGAACCCTCTTGCCTTAGATTTATTTCGTGCTTATAGATTAGATTTATTTCATGCTTATAGAGTAGATTTATTTTCTTGCAATTTATTTTGTAGTTTAGATTTTGTAATTTATTTTGTAGTTAGATTTTAATTTTTTGTACTATTCATCTTGAGGCTAGAACCCTCTTGGGTTTAGTTTTTCTTTTGTTTATTTTTATTTTCTTTGATTCGCCTTTAGGCTAGAACCCTCTAGGGAATCACATTTTTCTAAGAAGTGTATTCAATTCTAGATTACCCATATCTTTAATTGAATCTGCTATCTTTACATTCTTGATTTTTATTTGTTCTTGATTTTTCCTTCTTGCCTTGTTAATCACATTTATATTATCACTTCCACTCTCAAATATATTCATTTACACAATCATTTTCATTCTCCCCATCTCTCCACAATCACATTCACTCATCACTCCTATTTGTCACGCACACAACATAAGAACCGATTTTATATTTTCTCCTACAAAACACCTTCCTCGTGGATCGATATCTTTATACTATAACTTGACATGGTTGTGCACTTGTAATATTTTTGCTACATGTTTATGCCGCATCAAGTTTTTGGTGCCGTTGCCGGGGAGGGTGCTTAAGTAGGTTTTAATTATTTTGATTCTTTAACTTGTGTGCTTATTGTGAAGGAAACGCTTGGAGCTTAAAGATTACGGATTGGAGAACTAGGATTTAAAAATTTGCTTCTGGGTAAGTCTTCTTTCTAGCGTTTTCAATTCCACCCTTTTAGTTAGCTTCACAATTAGAGACAATTAGGATTAAAAAAAAGATTTTATTTTTGTTGACCATAATAAAATCCATCTTTCACTTGGACATTAACTAACAAGATAATAAACTCAAACAATGTTCCCCCTTCTCATAGTTGTTTGATTGTTAACCCTAATAAAAAAATATAAAGATTTTTTTTATCATCCTTTTTTAGTCGCTTTTAATTTTTAGGGTTGTATTTTATATAGTGTAGGAATTCACCAAAGTGATTGTAGCACTTGATTTGGCACACACGTAAAAATATTTTTAAGGGCAAAACCCCATAATCAAGATAAGGTGAGAGATTTCATCACCCTTTCCTTAGCCCAAAAATCAATAATTCCTCACTACACTACCCAAGCCTAATAAAACTCATTAGACGTTGGCCCTAAGGACTCGAGCTCAATAAGGAACAAGAAATCCTGAAGTGAACCGGTTTAAGTTTTCTCAGATTAGTTGGTGTCTAAGGCAAGGTTTAGGGGTTGCGTAAAGCGCTCCGCAAGGAAAGAGGTACTTAATTGATCTTTGATCACCCTCTAGTACTATCCTTACTTAGCTAACTACCTGGGTAAAACTTTAATCTTTTCACTGTAGGAATTTTTGGTTAGGAGCTGGTCTAGTTGAGTTAGGCTAACCCTACAATTAGAGTGATTGAAAAGTGATTGCTTTGATTTGTTTTTAGGATTTTTCTTTATTTTTTCTTCTCATAAAAAAACTAATTTTCTTTCTTAAAAAAATTTTTATAAAAAGAAGTTGTTTTGGTGTATGCAAACTTGGGTTAGGGATAATTCTCATCGTTTAATCCGTGTTGAATCAATCCAAGAAATGGCAAATCAACCCGTTCTTCAGGATATGTGTTACGCCACCAGAAATACAAGTCTATCTTGCATAAGGCTCCCCGAAGCAAATGGAGAAAATTTTGAGCTTAGACCGTATTACATAAACATGCTTCCTAAATTCCTTGGAAATGAAACAGAAGATGCATATATTTTTATTTCGGAATTTGAGGAAGTATGTATTATGATTAAAATGAGAGAATTAACCGAAGATACGATTAAGCTTAGATTTATTCTATTTGCTCTTAAGGATAAAGCTAAAAAATGGCTGTACAGCTTACCGACAAATTCCATCTCAACTTGGGATGAATTTCTCACCATTTTTCTTAAGAAATTTTTCCTATTCACAAAACGGTAAAGCTAAGGAACAGTATTCAAAACTTTAAAATTATCCCGGGAGAGCCATTCTGGAAATATTTCGACCGATTCAAAGATCTTTTAATCCAATGTCCTCATCATGGTCTAGAAAAATAGCGATTGTGCCAAGTCATATATGAAGGATTGGACTATTCTTCAAAAACATCTTTAGAATCGATGTGTCAGGGAGATTTTATGAGGAAAAACGTAGATGAAGCTTGGGAATTTCTAGAGAGTTTATCTGAGAAAATAATACAGTGGGAACACTGTGATGACATGGTTTCATCAGTCCTCAATTCTAAGTCTAATGGTCCTTCATTGGAGTCAAACATTGCGTCTGAAGCGAAGATTGCGACGATTCTGTGGAGGTTAGAAGCTTTAGAAGTTAAGGAACGAGCTCCAGCTCAAATCAATCATGTTTCTGCCCAAGGATGTCATAATTGTCAGTCTCCTACCCACGTTTTAGAGGAATGCCCTCTCCTAGGAAATAATCAGCCATTAGGACATATGACGCTGCATTCCAGCACCCTAGAAATGATCTATTTTCTCCAACCTACAATCCAGGTTGGAGAAATCATCCCAACTTTGCATGGAATCAAGGAAATTCTCCCGGAACTCAAAACTTCACTCCCGCTTTAACCCAACAATTTCCTAGGGGAAACACAGTTCCTTTCAATTCACAATTTCAACAACCCAATCTGCCATATCAAAATCAGTCTCCTTTTCATCAAGCTGTAATTCAGACTCCTCACAATCCATATCAGGATAAACGTCTCAATGTCTTGGAAAGGGGTTTGAAAACCATAATTAAGGCCTCCACTCAAACCACAAATATGTTGACTCAAACATCCAGTACTCTGAATTCCATTATGCAATCACCCGGACAAATGCTCAATTCCAACACTCAAGCAATAGCTAGATTAGGATCCAAACTTGGTCAACTAGCTAGTGCCGTGAGTGAAAGAGAGAAAGGAAAATTTTCGAGTCAACCCGTGGTCAACCCTAAGGACACAGGATGCAGTTCATTCTATGAAGCTCAAGTGAATGCAATCCATTCACTTCGGTCAGGTAGACAGGTCGATAATCAAGTGAGAACTCCCCCAAGTCAAACTTTTGATCCAGTACAAATTCCTTCTCCTTCTCCTTCTGATGAATCTATTCAATAACCACCCTCCTCAGATGACCAAGAACCTGAACCGGAACCTGAGCCTGCTTTTGATAGGTTTAGACCAGTTGCTCCTTTTCCAGATAGACTCAGGCTTAGGAAACACTCCCCTCAAGAGGAGAATATCCTAGAAACATTCAAGCAGGTTAAGGTCAATATTCCTCTCTTAGATGTAATTGAACAAATTCCATCTTATGCTAAATTTTTAAAAGAATTATGCACTAAGAAGAGGAGAATAAATGTTCCAAAGAAAATCATTTTAGCCGCCAATATCAGTGAAATGCTATCAAATCACATACCTTTGAAACGTAAAGATCCAGGTTCCCCCATCATTTCATGTATCATTGGTAATACTCACATTGCTAAGGCGCTTTTTTAGACTTAGGGGCCAGTGTCAATTTGCTTCCATATTCAGTCTCCCAGCAATTGGGTCTAGGTATACTGAACCCAACCAAATGCACCTTACAGTTGGCTGATAGATCTGTTAAGGTCCCTATGGATGAGTTAGAGGATGTTCTGATTAATGTTGAAGATTTTATTTTTCCAGTAGATTTTGTAGTCTTGGAAACACAGCCTGTTTCCAATCCCAAAGGACAGACATCTGTCATCTTAGGACGACCTTTCTTAGCCACTTCTAATGCTCTCATCAACTGTAGAACTGGTCAAATGAAGCTGTCATTTGGGAATTTGACTGCTGATCTTAACATTTTTAATCCAGGGGATCAGCCAAATAATCAGCCTCTAGAAATAAATTACATTCAGGAAAGATCAGAAGAAGAAGAAGAAGAAGAAGAAGAAGAAGAAGAAGAGTCTGATTTAAGTTTTGAGGAAATTTTTGATGAAGAGTTAGAGTTTTTAGAAGAAGCAGATCAGGTCCTTGAGAATAATAAAACTATGTTAAACATTTGTTGCTTTGAATTAAATTTTGAAGAACTCGTTCTTGATAAACTTAGATTCTTGGAAAATAATCAACAACCAAATTTTCAGAACTCTACAGAAGAATTAGTTGTTAGAAAACAAAACTTCACAGTACAAGAGTCTGAGTTCATTAAGAAATACAAAATACATGACACCAATAATACCTACCTTACTCTGTTGCAAGAATTATTGAACACCCCGAAATGCTTGGAATTTCACATTATTGATTATATCATTCTGAATTTATTTAAAATCTGGGGAAGAATTTTCAACAATAAGGTAGGATTCAATGTAGAATACGAGCTCTTCGTGTTGAACACTTCATTCGACATTATTTGTTTTGTTTATTTTAGAATAATAAAAAGAATTTATTCTTCTCTCATTCGAGAGTTTCTTATTCAGTTGAAAAAAAGAAAAAAAAGAGAGAGAAAAAAAGAGAAAAAAAGAAAGAAAAAAGATGAAGAAGAGAATAATAAATTTTTGATTCTATCCTCCACAGACCAAAGGTAATTATAGATTTTTATCAGCTGATCCAATATAAGTACTTCACTTCTCATCTGCTTTACTTTGTGCATCATAGAGTTTGCATTGAGGACAATGCAAAATTTAGGTGTGGGGGTGGGAATTAGTTAATTTTTCTCTTTGTTTTACATTTTTGTTGCATTTTTGTCATTTTTTTTCCTTTTCTAAAAAAATTATAAAAATATCGTCACTTGCCAAATTGATAGAGTTATGTAATAATTGATTTATTTGATAAATTTTAAATTTTCTAATCTGTTATTTACTCAAGTTTACCTTTTATGATAACTCTAAATAAAGTTCTTAAGAAATAATTTTTAAAGTAGTATACTTTACTTAATCCTTAACTTAGATTTTTATTTAAAATAATGGAATGCATGCTTAGCTTAGAGTTAAAAATAATTTTTCAAAGTGGCTTGACTTACATTTTTTTAGAATATATACACATATACATATAAAAAAAATTGCAAAAAGAAGAGTGCGAAAAATAGGCATAAAAAAAAACTCTTAAATTCAAGGTGATTCTATCTTATAAAGTCTAAGATGATCGAGTAATTAAGCCCAAGGAGTATTTCCATACTTAATGACCTAAGCCCAATTGGGTTGGGATCCATTGGTCAAAAACTCGTTAAATGGTCGTTTAGAAAGCCCGTTAAAGTAGAAAAAATCAACAAGGAAGAAAGAGTTAAAAATAATAATAATATAAAAAATAAAAATAAAAATACTAATAAATGTTTTATACATAGTTATATTTGTATATATGGTCTTGGAAAATATGTTAGATCAAGCAACTTGAATATTATTTTGAACAAAGAGTTAGCATGTTCTTTTCAAAACTTTTAAATTGAATTTCTAAGTTTGGCTTGATTTTGTATTGCTATAATGAGAAGATTTTTTAGGAAATATACCTTAGAGTTATATATAAACGTTTTCTTGAGTAATAACTAGCTTCAATTATCAAGTAAATTTAGTTATTTACTAACTTCTTTAATTTGGCAAGATGACCGAATTTTGTGGGTATATTCACTGCAAACCCTCACGAGACTACAACTCGTCCACTAGGGTAACCTAGGGGTTTAAAAGCTTGTTGTATGCGCTAAATACAATCACGATTCCTGCGAAAGTGAGTTAGGTTTTCTTTTATTTTTTTTCTTTGCTAGAGGACTAGCAAAAGTTTAGGTGTGGGGGTATTTGATAATCATATTTTATTAAAATATTATACCCTCATTATCTATTTTATATGAATAAATATACCACTAATAATTATTTTTATATTTTAATTGCAGGTTAATGAAGAATAAAGCCCAAAAATCCCATCTCTCAACAAAAGCTCATGAATTAAATGAAGAACACAAGCAAGAGCTAAAAATCTCAAGCCCAAAATCAAGCCGAGTAGCTTGTAGAAGCCAAAGAAAATAAAAAAAAATCAAATATGAAAACAAAATATATTCAAGATGGTTGGTCGCAAAGAAATGATGATATCTCTCAATCCGGAAGGCGGAATTTATCATATAATATATAAAAACCGCATATCTCGATGAGACGAAGCCATCTATAGAGGCAGCTTTTTTATTTGACATCGATGCCAGCATCGATGCAGGTATCGATACCGGCATTAATGCCAGCATCGATGCTGGTATCGATGGCTACAATTCAGTTACAGATCAATGGCTGATTTTTGATGGTTTTGGATAAGGATTCAATTCAAGGGCTCTTATTCATTGATGTTTACTATAAATAGGGGTAGAGAGTAAGGGGTTAGAGGTGTGAAAATTTTTGTAACTCCTTTTGGAGAGGAGGGCTATTCTTAATTGAGAAGGCCTTCCAAATTTGTAACCTTTTGTTACAATTAATAAAATATTTTTTTTACCACTTTAAATTTTTCTCTTCTTTTCTTTGTTGGATGATGAAGATGAAGATGAAGATGGAGATTAATTTGAAGGTTTGTTTTTCTTATTTCTCTTTTATTGCTTATTAGTTTAGATTTATTTTCATGCTTGTAATTAGATTTTATTTTCTTGTTTAAATAGCCAAGAGGCTAGAACCCTCTTGCCTTAGATTTTTTTCATGCTTATAGATTAGATTTATTTCATGCTTATAGAGTAGATTTATTTTCTTATAATTTATTTTGTACTTTAGATTTTGCAATTTATATTGTAGTTAGATTTTAATTTCTTGTACTATTCACCTTGAGGCTAGAACCCTCTTGGGTTTAGTTTTTCTTTTTTTTATTTTTATTTTCTTTGATTCGCCTTTAGGCTAGAACCCTCTAGGGAATCACCTTTTTTCTAAAAAGTGGATTCAATTCTAGATTACCCATATCTTTAATTGAATCCGCTATCTTTACATTCTTGATTTTTATTTGTTCTTGATTTTTCCTTCTTGCCTTGTTGATCACATTTATATTATCACTTCCACTCTTAAATATATTCATTTACACAATCATTTTCATTCTCTCCATCTCTCCACAATCACATTCACTCATCACTCCTATTTATCACGCACACAACATAAGAACCGATTTTATATTTTCTCCTACAAAACACATTCCTCGTGGATCGATATCTTTATACTATAACTTGACACGGTTGTGCACTTGTAATATTTTTGCTACATGTTTATGCCGCATCAATTTCCTCAAAAATAGTGAGCCATGAGCTCTCGGTCTACGGACATAACAAGTCAGTTCGACAAAAGAAGAGGCATCTCGTCCCTGAGAAGTAGAAGGCCACCGAGAATGAAGTTGACTGACTGTTCCGAGCTAGTTTTATCAGAGAAGTACAATACCTAAAATGACTATCCAACATGGTACTAGTTAAGAAGTCCCCTAGCAAATGGAGGATGTGCGAGGATTTCACAAAACTGAACAAGGCTTGTCCAAAGGATAGTACCCCCTTCCAAGAATAGATCAATTAGTAGACGAGAGTGCGGGTCATGAAACTACTCAGTTTTATAGACGCCTTCTCTGGATACAACTAAATCTTAATGGCAGAGCATGATCAAGAAAAGACCTCATTCATTATAGACCAAGTAACCTACTGTTACAAGGTGATATTCTCTGGTCTTAAGAATTTAGGGGCTACCTATCAGAAGCTGGTCAACAAGATATTCAAGCACCAAAGCGGCTGCAATGCGGAGGTGTATGTGGATGATATCCTTGTGAAGTCAAAGCAGGCGTCATCCCACATGTTGGATCTTAAAGAATCCTTTTCTGTCCTACGACACTACCACATATCACTCAACCCCACAAAATGTGCTTTTGGGGTGCAATCAGGTAAATTCCTTATGTTCATGATCACCCAATGAGGTATTGAGATCAACCTCGAGATGATAACCACTACAGAGAAGATGTCCGAGCCTCACACTTTGAATGATGTTTTGAAGCTGAATAGTAAGATAGCAGCATTGAGTCGCTTCCTTTCAAAATATGCTGAGATAAGCCTCCCATTCTTCAAATATTTGAGAGGAGCAAGGGGCTGAAGGAAGGCATCAGCTGGACTACAGAATGCAGTGAGTCCTTCAATAATCTCAAGAAATATTTGAGCACCAAGCATCTGTTGAGCCGATCTAGGGAAGGAGAAACCTTGTGTCTTTACTTGGCCATCTCTCATGAAACAACTAGCTTCATCCTGGTCCAAGAGGAGAGCAATACCACCAATTTTGTGTGGAAATTAGTTGTCTACAGATTTAAAGTTCCTATCTTATTCATCACCAACAACATCATCCACTTTGATAGTAGAGGCTTTCAAAGTTTTTGTGAAAAATGGAGGATACAGCTCAAATTCATTTTAGCGGTACACCTAAAATGCAATGGGCTTGCAAAAGACACTGACAAATACATGCTTCAAGCTTTGAAGAAGAACGTAGACAATGCAGTTAGAAACTGGATCTAAGAATTACCTAGAATTCTATGGTCCTACCATACCACTCACAAAAATTTTACGAGTGAGACTCCCTTAGATAGCATATGGAGTTGAGCTGGTCATTCTAGTAGAAGTCGACATGCTAACCATCCGACTGTAGCACTTAGACGAAGATTTGAATTAACTGGACTTCAAGTCGGGCTTGACCTTATTGATGAAGTTTGAGAAAAATCTCTCTGATCTCAAGTCATCAGTCAGCAACGCATCCCAGCACTACAAGAGAAAGGTCCGAACCATTTTTGACAGAGACACCGAGCATGACAAATTGGTCGTCAATTGGGAAGGAATGTATATGGTCATCGAGGAAGTATATCTTAGCTCTTATCGACTGTGAAGCTCTGATGGAAGAATCTTACAACATCTTTGAAATATAGAGCATCTAAAGAAATACTTTCACTAATTTTGACTGTGAGACTCTCATGTAATATAATTTTTTTATAATTATATTGTGCTATGCTTTTGTACTATGTATAAGATCTTGTAGACGCCCGAGACACAACTCAAAAAACCTTAGTACCCATTCGGGATAAAACCAAGGCACATCATCGACATGGTTGACTTCGACTCGAAGAACTTGGTACCCATTCAAAATAAAACCAGGCTATGCCATCGACATGGCCGACTTCAACTTGAAAGATCTTGGTACATTTAGGATAAAACTAAGGCACACCATCGATACGGTTGACTTTGACTCAAAAGACCTTGGTACCCATTCAGAATAAAACCAAGGCACACCATCAACACGATCGACTTCGACTCAAAAGATCATGTACCCATTCGGGCTAAACCCAAGGCACACCATCGACACGATTGACATCGGCTCAAAAGACATTGGTATCCATTCGGGATAAAACCAAGATATGCCATCGACATGGTTGACGTCGAGTCGAAATACCTTAGTATAAATTTAGGATGAAACCAAGGCATGCCATCAACACGTTCGACTTTGACTCGAATGACGTTGATACCCATTCCGTATAAAACCAAAGTATGGTATCGACTCGATTGACCTCAATCCATAAGACCTTAATATCCTCTCAGAATAAAACTAAGGCATAAAGCCGACTCATCTCAGTTACAAATATTGAAAGGAGAAAACCTACATATAAACACAAAACTACTAGCAAGAAAGGTACAAAGATCGAGTAGACAAGAATATATCTTTTATTCATATATCAAAATATTCACAATAGTATTTACATCGGAAAGTTGCCAAAAAATAGAAGAGATACATAAAGCTCTCAAGTGGCCCGAATCAGAGAAGGAATGGGGCTTGAAGCAGGTGTAGCACTCTACTCAGGAGCTGAAGCTGAACGTGGAGGAGCAGCAGTAGTAGGCTAAGGAGTCGACTGGTGCTCAGACTCAACCTCTTCATCTTGGTCATCTCTAAGCTAGCTAGCCCAACTGTCTCGAGCAGAGCCCGCACTCGACTCCTCACCTTCCTCATCCCCATTGTCGACATCCAATATTAACCTCACTCCCTTCGTCTCTATCCCCTGAAGGGCATTAAGGCAATTGGAAATGCAATAGGGGTAGTGGAAGCGATCCAGATCAAGATTGAGCTGATAAGGAATCTACGCCATAAGGAAATCGATGCCAGCTTTTCAAGCTAGGGCTGCCTCCACCTTATCTAGAGTGTTACTGTGGTATTTATCCATAACCTCCACTCAGTATGCCTTAGAGTCAAGATGGCTGAGGTAACCTTGTAGTACCTACACTTCAGCAACAGACGACTCTTGTTTACTCTCAGCCTCTAGAGCTACACGATCGCCTCCTTCTGCAGATTCTCATGAGCCTCCGCCTCCACCTTCAACTGATCCTAAAGGCTATCGACATGTTGGAGACATAGCTGAGCTTGCTCTCTCACCTTTCGATCGTGATCTCATCCTCTAAGTACTTCACCTAGTCATCCTACTCATGGATCTCATGCTCGAGATGGTTGATGTCCTCTTTGAGTTTTTTGATAGTGGCAAACTTTTTTCTGTTGTGTGCATTAAGCCTCCTGATCATCTCCTCCTGCATCTCCACCTCTGGATGCCACTTACCGTCACTCTACCTCCAGGCAGCGAACCCCGCCTCCTTGGCAGCAGCTATCTTCTCAGCCTCTTCTGGAGTCGTGTTCTCAGCCTCTTCCCGAGCCGTGTTCTCGGCCTCTAACCCATCTTAGATCTTGAATTGGAGGCCTTACGAGTTCTCAAACCGAGAAAATATCTTTTGCTTAACCAATACACCTCACATCAAATAGCCTTTGAGAGCTTGGTGAAGGCCGACATCTGGCATACCTGAGAGGATCTCATCATCCCAAGGGAGATAGAACTACTCCAGAGCTCAAGACTATGTGATCTGAGATTCTAGGACTGGCCCTCTTCTATTAAGATACCGTCTAGGAGTAAATCTGAACTCTTTAGACGACACTCTATCATACTGAGGTCCTTCCCTGGATGACCCCATCATTGTTATCCTTAACTCCCCCACACGTATGGCTCGAACTCATTGATACGGTTAGGGAAGGACCACCCGATACGACCCTCAGGAGCAAGACGTGCCTCAGCCGCTACTGACTTTCAGTTGGCTCCTCGCCCTACCGATGGGCCGACTCAGCTGGTGGAGGCTAGGTTGTCTCCTCATATATCCGAGATTGAGCCTCAACAAGCTTGTACGCTACCATCCCCCCCAACCTGAGTAGGGTACTCCTCGTCGACGACCATAACAACATTGTCCGGCTCGGTTGGAGGGATGCCTGGAAAGGGATCGGAGAGATTTCGACCAACTTCTTAAACATGGGCGGGAGTGACCACCTCTGCTGTACTCCCCTCCCTAGCCCGGATCGACTCTGTAGCTCCAGAGGGACCTTAACTAGGGTTGTCTAAATGGGCCTCTAGCCCGGACCCGACCCAGACTCGGCCCGGGGCCAGTTGGTGAAGCTCGACTTGGGCCTGGACCCGTCCAAATTTTTAAATATATATATATATATATATATATATACACATTAATGACCATATCATAATATAATTATATATAAAAATATCATAATATAATTATAT
>BQKN01000336.1:182221-198406 GCA_022839385.1 Asparagus kiusianus
AAATTTTTATATTCGTAAAATACAGGTTTTACGAACACTTTTCAAAACAGTGTGTTTTTGCAAACGAAAATTATTTTTTCCAAAAATTCCTTTTCTAACATGTTCATTTTATCATTTAGAAACTTTTTCCAAAGTTTTATTATTTTTGGAATTGATTTTCTATTTTTAAAGTATTTTCAAAATCGGCCCAAAAACAGGTTTTAGACTGTGTCAGTTTGCAGTCGACCGCCGCGGTCGACCGCCATGAACAAATTTTCTTAGTCTGCCTTTTTATTGTTCGCGGTCGACCATGACGGTCGATCGTGAAACCATCCAGAGACTTTCGCAGTCGACCGCCACGGTCGACCGCCAGCTTTCGACCGTGACGGTCAACCGTGAAACCATCTAGAGACTTTCGCGGTCGACAGTCACGGTTGACCGCTAGCTTTTATTTTCTAATCTCAAACTTTTTGTGCTTCGCGGTCGACCGCCACGGTCGACCGTCGAACTCATGATTGTATTCCAACGGCTAGTTTCTGATTTGATTCTCTGGGGGCTTTTTGGTCTTTTTAAGTTGGTTTTTGCTGAGTTCTTGAGTGAGTATAAATACCCCATTATTCTTCTATTTCAGTAACTAAGAAAACCAAGAGTTTTGTTTTTACAAGAAGTTTTAACAAAGGTTTAAGAGGCGTTTAAAGAGCTGTTAAGCTAATTTTCGTTAATCTACTTCAAGAGAAGTTTTCTACAAGAAGAAGTGGCTTTCAATTCCTATTGGGATCATCATCTACTACTCTTCTTGTTTATTGAGAAGTTTTCCAAACTCTTCCTTATATAGCTTACTATTTTATTTTCATTTATTTAGCTATATTTATTGAGTTGTATTATTTTCATTCACTGTTATCACACACACATATTGAGCTTAATATCTTCATACTATATAGTGTGGGTTGTGGAGTGTGATTCAGTGAGTGTGAGCTTCATTTGTGTTCTCATTTGTTGTTGAGAACAAATCAATGTATTTACCTTTTATTGTGAGAATCACTTGTAATACACTTGTATACCGAGAGAAGTGTGAGGCGAGAGAGGGGGTCGAATCCAATAGGAGTGGCGTCGGTTGACGAACCTAGGGAGAGGTTGCATCCGAGCACTTGAGGGGGAGGACACGGGCTAGGTTCCTACACTTGGTGTGTAAAGTGTGATTGCATAGTGTTTGTTGTGTGAGAGTTTTCGGTAAGCTTGTAAACCAAGTGTGTAGAAGTTCCGGCTTCCAAACCGGATTGTGATAGTGGAGATCTCCTCGAGGTGAGGAGCGAGGACGTAGGTTGTGGGGACCGAACCTCATAAACATATCTTGTGTTTGTGTTTGCTTAGCGTATATTTTATTTATGCTTTTTCTTATCGTTCTTATTCATAATCTATCTCTTACAAGAACAAATTGATCAACATAATTTAATTGGCATTTAATCAGGTTTAGATTAGCATAAGACCCTAATCACCCCCCTCTAGGGGTCTAACAATCTCCCCCTTTGTTTGATTCTTCCTCTTCGACGGAGGGTTGTGGAAGCGATCGGGCGGGTTCCTCATCTTGGTTGGAAGATGCGTTGACAGATAATCATATTCGGCCTTGCAGCTATCGCTACTTCAGTCTCTCTAGTTAAGCTCTGGCAATATCCCTCGATGATCTCCTAGTGATAAGCCTTAGACTTGAGGTGGGCGACCTCCCGTTGAAGCTTAGCGAGATCCGCATGCTTCTCATCCAATTGACACTTCACATGCATCACCACCAGCTTCTCCATCTTGGCCTACGTTAGAGCGTGATCCCTCTCCTAGAGAGCCTCACCTAGTCCCCCGGCCTTCCTCCGACTATTCTCCAGTTTCTGCCTGAGCTTCTCGACCTCAGAGGCTTCTGGACTGGTGTCTCAGTAGCATGCTCCGAGTCAACCCTTCTGCTAGCCCTCAGGGAGTCAACTTCCCCTAGAAGTTTGAGAAAGGAAGTTTGGATGTGCTCCATCTGACCAAACATCTCCTGCTCCACCAGAGCACCTCGAACCAAATAGCTTCAGAGGATCAAGTGAAGATCGACGTTGGGCACTCCTCTTAAGAACTCGTCATCCTGAGGAAGATAGAATTACTCAACTGCCCTTGAATGAGCCACGTGAGAGCCGATGATAGTCCCTCTAGCATCAAGATGGCGAGCAGCCTTAAAGCGGTGCTCAGAGTCAGGCTCTTGCACATATCGTCGGCCGACCCCTGAAGTCCTAATGAGGTACGTGCCCATCTTCTTCCACTCTTCTTCTTCGATCTTGTCAACATGATGGGAGAAGGGGTATTCTAGCCCTGCGGAGGGCTCCATCTCTTCCTCGACTGGCTCCTTCCCATGGCGAGATGACTCGCCATGATGAACGAACGACCCCGCTTAGCCGGCATAGGCTCTAGCCCCTTCTCCCCATCCTTGTGGAGCCTCGACTAGTTCTCCCGAAGCGGACTCATCTAGATGGATGGCCTCTGTCTCAGTTATCTCAGTCGCCACCTGTACCTCATGTTCCTGGCTACCTCCTCTGTCTATAGACAAGGGTGGGGGTAGGCTCCTCCTCGGCCACCTCGGCCTCCGTTGGAGGAATGTCCTAACAAGGACACTTCATAGGTCTGGCACACGGCTCCTCTTGGGGAGTAGCCAAAGGAACAATAGGCACCGGTGATGCTTTATCAAGGTCTTGGGTGGTAGCAGGCACAGCTGACACACCGGCAACTCGCAAGACCGACTTGTCAAACATATGGTAGACTCGATGAGAGCCGACATATGACTTTATCAAGTCGAACGCCTCCCTCTCATCTGCAGATAACTTGCCTCCCATGAGCACCTCCCTTCTTATCTTAGGCCAGTTGGAGCGGCCCAATTCTAGGTCATCCCCCATGGCCCAGACAAACCTCTCCTTCTAGTTCTTGTGCGAATCAGGGAGGCCGATGAGGATCCTGAACTTTCCCACCATCTGAAAGTAGAAGTGGGACTCAGTCTGGTTCACCTTCACTACCACCAACCGGCCCAAGACCCGCAAGGATGGCCTTATCCCTAACCATTGGCAGATCACGATAAACCCCACCAAGATAGTGATGGTATTTGGCTTCATCTGCGCCGACGATACCCCTAGCGTCGTGAATACTTGCTTGAGGAAAGGATGCAGAGGCAACCACTGTAGGCGTTAAAAATTACCTATAGGTTCCCGTACGTAGCTCGGGACAGAGAGAAGGTGATAAACATCATTATCCAAGTCGAGAAGGATTATCTGATATTGTACGGAAGCTAACAAGTGCATGAAGCGTGTTGGCATAGCATACGAATCAACGAGATGGCGAACTAACAAAGAAACAAATCGATCGGGAGTTACGTTTCACCTACAAAAGATGAAGCATCACTCGTGTATCACTCACTTCTTGTGTGCTTCATCTATGGGAAGTTATAGGTCTCTTCTCTGGCTTTCCAATGCATTTTGAATCACGTCGTCATGAGATCAATGGGAGAATTAGAGGCAAAATAGTCAAAACACATCAAATGGCATCTCGGCCATGGCCGAGACACCAACGGTGTCTCGGCCAAGGCCGAGACATGGGCCGAGAAACCAATGGCTGAGAACTAGTGGTGTCTCATAGCCGAGACACCAATGGTATCTCACGCCCAGAAAACCTGTTTTCGCTCGTATAGCCTCCCGAAAACCAGTTTTTCGATAAGATTTTAGGATTTCTTCAGCCTAAAGCCTCTCCAATTGATTTGAAATAATCTTGGAATATGGTTAAGTTGTTATAACTGAGAATGAGATCAAAGCGGTTGTTCTTATCTGAAAACAAAGCTTCTGAATCCTATAAATACAACCCTAGGGCCTTCATTCACAAAGAGCTAGAATTCGAAGCAAACGGCGAAGCCCTGTCGAATTGGAGAGTGGAGGAGCATGAATTTTAGCAAGGAAGAAGCAAGTTCTTAGTGAGTTCTTTGACATAAAGGAGGAGAGTTCGAGAGATCTGCACACCTTCATCATTCATCCACTTCCTTTAAGATTTCACTGTTGCTGTGATTTCGAGAAGAGTGTTTACCTTATCGTTGCTAAGTTATTCACTTTAATTTCTTATCTCCTTTGTGAGGCAATGAAATTAATCAGATCTAATCATTTGGTGGTCTACGGATAAACCTCGACACTGACAAAGATCTCACGCAAGCAAAAGATCGATAAACGATCTCTCTGCGTGTGTTTTCAAGAATGTTGTAATCTTTTTATTTTCATTATGTAAGTAGACTTATAAAAAGTCTTTTTTTAACTTATTATAATGACTGAAGTTGTAATGAGTTCCGCAATAAAAAAACCAACTTTCAACGCGAACACGCTGGCGATCACAGTGAGAGCCAACAGCCTCGCTGCCGAGGCTGTCGTGCCACAGCCAATGATCAAGATCCCTATGGATGAAGAGGTCGAATATGAGTTTAACTAGTAAAAGTTCGAGGAGTACGTCTCCTCCTCCTCCTCCTCCAGATTCTCCTCTCCTTACAAGTGCAGGAAGACCTCTTCGTTGAAGAAGGTTCGTTGGTCTTCAGATCTGAAGACACAAAGTGCTAATTCTCGCCCTATCGCCTCTTCGACACCTAAGAATGCCAGATCTGATGCTGAGAATAACTCCTCATCAATCAAGGAGTTGCCTATTGAAGCTGCGCCAATTCTAATGAAGAGGGCTCTATTGAGGGACCTATAGGCAATTTTATACGCCTACAGATACCCCCTCCAAAGTATTTCAGTCTCATTCTTTTATAGAAGAGTCTGGAATACTTTGGATGTGATTGTCCCAACCTTCAGTCGGCGTAGCGGGACTTTGGAATGGCTTCTGTTCTTGATTCCTTCAGTCCTCCAGGCTATTCGGTGCTTTGTCGAACGTCTGTAAGGGTTCCGGTGCTGCATTTATTGTCTGACCGTTGTTGGAATTTTGAACTTGAAACTGATTCTTGATTTCTTGATTTTTTAGCTCGAGTTGGTTGCTTCAACATAGAACTGATCATCAATTGACGGCATCGTCCGGCGTTTGAGCTTCATTGCGACGCGTTGTCCGGCGTCCAGGCTTCATTGTAATGCGCTGTTCGACATTTGACACAGTTTATACTCGTACGTCTGCTGGAGTATACACAGTTTAAGCTCTTAAGGTATTGGAGCGTGGCGGATACTCGAGTCACGAGACCAATCCATAGAACTGATGCGTCAATGACTCGTACTTATAGAATTTTTGGCAAATTCTCAGCCATCAACGGATTTGATAAGCCTTTACCGACTACCGTTTGAGTCGGGCTAGCATGCGGATTGTTTAAATCCGTTCCGCATGTGACGTTGTGCTAAAAGAGTTAACCCTTTTAGTGCTACGATATTGAATACGTAGACTTCGTCTTTCTCCTGTGAAAAGACTAAACAGCAACGTGTGTTAGACGTTGACTTTAGGATTTTTGGCAAACCCCCAGCCTTAAACGGATTTGATTAGCCTTTACCGACTACCGTTTGAGTCGGGCTAGCATGCGGATTGTTTAAATCCATTCGCATGTAACGTTGTGCTCAGAGATTGAATTCTCTGAGACTTCGTGCTATGATGTCGAATACATAGACTTCGCCATTGTTACGAGAATAGGCTACCCGGCGACGCGTGTGAGGCGCTGACTTATCCCTACTTAGGCTTCGGGATAAAATACCCCAGAATTAAACTCTGGTGTCTTTTTCAATCGGAAAAAGACTAAACCGGAGATGCGTGTTAGGCGTCGACTTATCCTTTCTTAGGATTCAGGATGAAATTCCCCATGCGTGTAAGGCATGGATTTCGGTGTTATTAATAACAACCTGCCACAATGTTGAATATGTGGACGAGTGTTCTTTTCAGCGGTTAAGAACGAACCGGCAGCGCGTGTTAAGCGCAGGCTTATCCTTGCTTAGGTTTCAGGATAAAATACCCCAGAATCGAACTCTGGTGTCTTTTTCAATCGGAAAAAGACTAAACCGGCAGCGCGTGTTAGGCGCAGACTTATCCCTGCTTAGGATTCGGGATAAAATTCCTAGGATGAATCCTAAATTCTTGAAAAAGGATTGGTATGGGAAGGAAGAATTTTATATTCTATTCCCAGTTGGAAAGGAGACTCGAGGTGGGATCTCCACCCCCAGAATCGAAGAGATTCGGATAACCCTAACTGTCGGAAGGTTTGATTATCGAACTAAAGATGAATTTCTCGTTTATCGAGAGTGAATTGTGGTTTTGGTCCTAACTGTAAGGAGGTTTGACCAAGCGAGAGTTTGAGACGATCCTAACTGTAGGAAGGTTTGATCACTCAATTTGAAAGTGGACCTCTCATTCATTGAAGGAATCGAGAGGGGATTTTGGTTTTGGTCCTAACTGTAGGAAGGTTTGACCAAGTGGGAAGTTAAAGTAAGAGTACAAATCATTGTAGGAATGTTGATTCATACGAATCACTCAAAGGGGGTTTCTGATGTTAAGTGATAAAGACTTAACAAAAACGGGGTTCTGACAATTCGTCAGTGATTTCAAGAGTGTTTAGTGTTTATCACTTTATTCATAATGATCGGGTTATCCCTAAGAATATTATATTTAACATTCTTCCGGGAACTTCCCGTTACATGAATTATCGACCCCCAGCTTTCTTTACAAAACTGGGTGCACGATCGGGTTATCCTTAAGAATACCACGCATGGCACTCTCCAGGAACTTCCCGTGGAAGAAAGGAAATAGTTTAGACTCTTATATCTATTGGAGTATCAAGGAGCAGTTTAACCTCTTATACCGGTCGGAGGATTGAGAAACAGTTTATACTCGTGTACTCTTTGGAGTGTCAGGAAGCAGTTTATACTCATATACCGGTCGGAGTTTTGGGATACAGTTTATACTCGTGCACCCACTGGAGTTTCGCCATTCTTGACTGGCTTACTCCAGCGTTATGACGCCGGCTTTAACCAAGGTCTGGATACTGTTCTTTAGAGTAAAGCAGGCCTTGGTGGGATGAAGGATCCTCCTGTGGTATGCGCAGTACTTCGGATCCGCAGTGTTGTCAGCTTCCTCCTGATTCGTGATCGGTGGGAGCTTGATCTTGTTATTGTCAAGGAGGGATTTGAAGATGGCTGGAACATCTTCGTCCTTGAAGGAGTACTCTTTTTGAGGCCTCTGATCCGAAGTCTTTTGCTGCCTTCGGGACTGCTGTTGCGACGTTTGATTAGCGTCAATAGCCGCTGCAGGTGTTTTGCCCTTACCACGGGAGGCGAAGTTCGAGTTCGGAGGATTCGTCGTCGATTGACCTCTCTCGCCCTTCTTCCTTCGGAGAAAGCGTTCGGCTTGTTCCCCTCGGACCTTCAAGTCTTTCCATGTGTTGGACGGCGCTGTTCCCATTGCTTCCAACACATCCAACGAAAGATTATTGTGGCAGGTCTGGAGAATGAACTCCTCAGTGATCGGGTCCTTGCAATTCAACGCTTTGTTCCGGAACCTCTTGACGAAGGTTTCGACCAGTTCCCCATCCTTTTGTTTCTCGTCGAGCAACGTTCCGATGGATATCTCGGTGTCGTCGTCGAAGAAGTTAGCGAGAAATTTTGTCTCCATGTCGTCCCAGCTATTCACGCTTCCTGGCTTGAGGCGGCGGTACCAATCGAAGGCGGCTCCGCGAAGAGTGCCAACGAATGACCGCACCATCAGAGGCTCGTTGCCAGAGATAACACCCAGGTGTGATTTGAAATAAATCAAATGCTGGGTGGGGGAACCCCTTCCATCGAACGGCGTGAAGTTGATTAGACTAAACTTCGCCGGATAGGGGATTGATTCCCACTCTCTCGGGTATGGACAAGGAATGCCCGTTTTCTTCACCTCTTGAGCGGACATCAACGTATTGATCTTGCTTTCGAGGTTCTTGATCTTCAAGTTTTCACTTGCATCTTCGTTGGCATCCTCACTACCACCCCCTGCATTGATGGGAGGATCATTAGCATTATGAGTTTCATTTGCCCCTGTGTCCTCATCTTCCTGGACAACCTGATTACGATGGCTTGGTTCACCTTGTTGGTTCCTCAGTGCCTGGATTTGCTGCTCATGCATCTCCCTTATGGTCTGCATGGCCATCTGCATCTCGAGCCTGAAGGTCTCCTGTTGTTTGGCCATGGCTTCTTCAAGCATCTTGGCCACTTGTTCCGCGCTTATCATGAATGACTCGCGGGGTTCTCCTTCGCTGGATACAGTGTTGTCAGATGCAACCACAGAGCAAGCATCCGATTCCTCATCTTCTGAGGGTGGTCTTATCTGAACCCTCCCATACGTCCTTCGTGAGATGGCTCCAGACTGCAAACTGGTTAAACGCCGAGATGCTTCCAGAATCGACTCGAGATCATCCCGTGCCAATGTCCCCTTGTTGGTCATATTAGCGGTGACCCTCGGGAATTCTTCGTCTTTAATCACCGTTCTTCTTCGCCGGAAACGCCTAGGCCTTGGCTTTGGCGTTTCGGTACTGAGCCTCTCGAACACCGAAACTCTTTCGGGGACCGTCTTAGTGCAATTATACTGAGACAATACCGCCCGAATGAGTTTGGAACAGGGGCACTGAGCTTCGAGCCTACGAGGACTTCTTTTTCTGGCTCTGTTCGTACCCCCAGCACGATAGTACAGCTCGTCCGTATGAAAGTCGGAGTAACCTATCGCGTGTTGGCACGATTTCCCAGATATAACGTTATCGTCATCGGACGACAACGTTTCCTTCTGGGGGTGAATTGCCTTCTTTGGGCTTTCAAAGGTTACGCGTCTCGAAACGCGCCTTTGTGGGCGTGAATCTTTGACGAGCTTCTGGACTTCGATGCGCAAATTGGCACGCGCAGTAGCCTTGAACTCCTTGTCATGCTGAGAGTGATAGCGACCCCCAGCATGTTGAGTTGTTCGGGGCTCTCTCATCGGGCCCAAACGATCTTGAATTGGAGCTTTGCCTCTTTCATCGGGGATTGGACCGAGGCGTTCCAAAATTGACCTCCTTCTTCGGGATGGTTCCGCAGGATCTCCCGGAGCAATTGTAGGGATCATCAGCGATTTGAGTTGGCTCGCCGGAGATTGAACCTGCTTCGAAGGCTGTAACGATTGTGCCTTAACCTGAATCGCCGTTTCAGATTTCGGCCTCCATACTTGGCGGGTTGGGGGCGGTTTCTTTGCCACCTCCTTCTGCAGCCTTCTACGGGCTTCTTCAATTTGAGCCCGTGCCTGCGCTGATAGTGCGCGGCGCTTGCGAATGCGCTCCTCCAGCGTTGATCGGTTCCGTTTGACACGGATCCATTCGTCCGTCGGCGGTTTGGAGGAGTTGCCATTCATCAGTTGTTGAGGCCGTTTACCTCTTCTGTTCTTCAGATCCGCCTTGTAGCGAACTCCGTCAACAGATTCCATGGCCTTTGCGAATTGTTTCGCAAGGCGTTGCCGTTGCCTTTGGCGGGCTCTCTTCGAGAGAGTCACTACGCCCCCTGCGGCAGAAGGGTTAGCCAGAGTAGATCCGACCTGGTTGGAAATTGGAGGGATCTCACCCAATGCGACTTCGGCATTCAGCGGGGCGAGATCTTCGTTGGTGTCTTCAACATCTTCGTACCAACGAATTTTTCTCCTGGAGGAGAAATTCTTGGACTTGCGAGGGGAGGTAGATCCGGACGAGGATGACAGATACTCCTCGAACTTTTGTTGGTCGAATTCGTACTCGACCTCCTCCTCGACCGGGATCAGGATCCGCGGCTGCGACGCAACGATCTCGTCGGCGAGATCGGTGGCTCCCACTGTGGTCGCCAGATTATATTTAACATTCTTCCGGGGACGCTAATGTCTTGCATGTCAGTTCGCCAAAGCTCTGGAGCAGGTGGATGGATTCTGTTATTAAGCGGACTTAGAATTCAGGAGGCGCCAAACGACTAAGCCACCGTTGGAGCAAGCAATGGACTCCTCAACTAACATGTGAGTCCGTGTCAAACGATCCTGATCTACTCTTGAGGAGCGTACCTAGAAGCATCATGCACTTCTTTCTCATGCACAGATTCTCGTGCATAAGGCACATGATTTGTAGAAGGAAGAGGTGGTCAAAGAATCACCAAAATCCAAATAAGTCTGGGTGCCAAAGGCCAAAACATCACCAAAAATGGTGCCAAAAATAACCAAGATGCCTCCACTTGGAGAGAGACGTCAGTCGTGGATTCCGCTGAAGGATCGCCTTGGTCCTCTATACGAAGATCAAGGCAATACTCCTATCAAAGAACGCTTAGGTCCGGTGAACAAATCTCGAGTAACTCTTCAGACTGGGGGTCGTATACATCCTCCCAACAAACTAATTCTAGTAACCGTCTGCTTGGGGGGTGCATGTGGAAGACACGGAGCCCGTTAAGGCTCCACTTTCATGAAGGTGCGATTCCAAATGTGTGACTCTTGCGAACACCAACAAGACGTTACCTATTTAGAAGAAAACATGTCTATCAAATGATAATGTTACACCTGGAAATCTAAACCAACAGCCGATAGGTTGCTCCAGCCACAACGCCGAATAGTTATACTATCGAGCTGGGGGTACGAACAATCCTTGAAAGAGAAGTATCCTAGAATTGGTCTCTCACTTTTCTTGTGAGAGGATTATCAGGGTAGTATTATCAGAGTGTAGCTGCCCCAAGATCGCTCTACGAAGGGTCTCCGTATTCGAAAGAATCTGTACCAAAGTATCCAAATCTAAATCAAGACACTTCTACAAGAAGAAAGTTTGTTGGTCATGATGACGAGCTTCCAGAAGTTATCATCAATATGGCCGATAAAGGAAAATCGGCAAGGCATTATAGCCCTGACTCTTTCTCGGAGGCATCTTAGCGCATCGCTTGGTTACAGTCAAGAACTAGATAACCTAGACCGGATATAGGACACTCCTCGAAGGATAAAATGTCAGACGCCAACTCCGCGATCGCTTCTGACAATACGGTGTCCATCTTAGGACAATCTCATGAGGCGTTCATGATCAATACTGAACAAATAACCAAAATCCTCGAAGACACTCTGGCTAAGCAGAAAGAGAATTTCAAATTCAAAATGGAAATGACTGTACAACGGATGAGGGAATTGCATGATCAAAAGATTCAAGCCTTATCAAATCAGATTGATGAATCTAGCCGTCGCAATGCTACCAATCAAGAAAATAGTGATTCAGACGTGGATAAAAATCTCAATGTTGATACCCCTCTTGTTGACTAAAATACTAAGGGTGGTCCCACTGAGGATAACAATGATGGGGGTGATCCAATTGTTCCTCCCTGAAATTGCTCGAAGAAAAATATGGGTGAGGACGATAAAATCAAAGACCTGGAGAGCAAGATCAACACATTGATGTCTACTCAAGAAGCAAAGAAGACTGGTATTTCATGTCCGTATCCAAGAGAGTAGGAGTCAATCTCGTATCCGACGAAATTCAATTTAATTAGCTTCACCCCATTCGACAAAAATGGCTCACCCACTCAACACCTAATTTACTTCAAGTCCCACTTGGGTGTGATCTCTGGCAACGAACCTTTGATGGTCCGATCATTCATTGGCACCCTTCACGGGGTCGCCTTCGATTAGTACTGCTGTCTTAAGCCAGGAAATATCAATAGCTAGGATGATATGGGAAGCTTGTTCCTCAACAACTTCTTCGACGATGATACCAAAGTGTCGATCAGAGCCATTTTGGACGAGAAGCATGTAGGTGTCTAAAAATGCCTATAGGTATCTGAATACAGCTCGAGTTAAGGAGGATTATCTGAGTCAAAGGGTATTATCTAATATTATAGAGGATCTAAAATAAATAAATAAATGAATGAAGTAAGTTGGCGAAGCGTACGAGTCTACGAAACACACGAAACGATGAAAGAACGACTCAGCCCAGAGTTGTGCTTCGCCCACAAAGGGCGAAGTACCATGTGTGTCTTGAACACTCCATGAGTGTCTCACCTATAAGAAGTTGTAGATCTCTTTGCTAGCTTTCTAATACATCTTGGATCACCTCATTCCAATAACAAACGAGGGAGTTAGAGCTAAAATACCCGTGACAATACAAACTGTCTCGGAGGTGCACAACAGTTGTAACTGTTACAGTGATGTCTCGCACATTTAAGCCATGATACAATCTAAATCTGAAGAAACTCAAAGATAAACATTGTAGATGTTTTCGTTAGCTTTCCAATGCATCTTGGATTACTTTTCCGAGATCAGACGAGGAAGTTAGAGCTAAAATACCCAAGATAACACAAACTGTCTCGGAGGTGCGCGGCAGTTACGACTGTTGCGCACACTGAGAAGCTGAAAACATTATTTTTGATAGTTTTCTTGAGTTTTATGCAGCCCACATGGCTTATTAACTACTGAGGATCATTTATGAACATGGGGGAACCAGTTACAATCGAAAATCATGCCCACTACCCAAGAAAATCGCCCACTAAATGCAGAGGAGGACGGTTACAAGACAGGTTGGAAATATTTCTTCAGCCGCGACAGTGGCGACTGCCACGTCCAAAGAAAATGATGATGAGAAGTTGTTTTACTCCTATTTCAACAATTATGGACTCCTATCCCTATAAATACCTTCCCAAGCAGAGAGAATTTGGGGAGAGGGGGGGGAGCAGGAAGACTTGAGCATTTGGTGATTTTGAGCAAGATGGAGAGAGTCTTCATTCTTCACAAACACTTTAAGAAGTTTTTAGTGATTCTCAGAGATCTAAGCTCTGACTTGATCTTTAAAAGAGTGAATATCTTACACTGATAAGATATTTATTTAAGATTCTTACTTCAATAAATGAAGAAGAATACCCAAAAGCCTTCAGGATTCAATCAGAATCCGTGAATTGGTGGTCTATAGGCTAACGCACCCCCGACATAGGCAAAGATCCCACAAAAGCAGGAGTTGATAAATAATTTCTGTGTTATTTTCTAGGAAGTTGTAATTATTTTGTTTATTGTGTAAGAGAAGTCTTATAAAAAGGCTATTTCTTTTAAATTCATTGTAAGCGATTGAAGTTTTAATGGATTTCACAATAATACCAATTTTCAACGAAAGCAAACTGGCGACCATAGTGGGAACCAACGGTCTCACTGCCGAGACCGTCGTGTCGTAGCCGATCAAGATCCCAGTTGAAACCAAGGTTGAGTACGAATTCGACCAAGTAAAGTTTGAGGAGTATTTGTCATCCTCATCTCTAAAATCTTCCTCACCTCGCAAATGTAGGAAGATTTCGTCTTCTAAGAAGGTTTTTAAGTTTTCGACTCCGTCGAACACTACAGGTGAAGACTCTCGTCCGATTGTTGCTGAGGATTCTACTCGTAACATCTCTGCTTATAATGACTCTTCTCTAGTTAAGGAGTCATTGAATTAAAGCCCACCGGCACTAACGAAGAGGGCTTGTCAAAGACAACGTTAGCGCTACGCTCGTCAAATGGCTAAGTCATTGGAACAAACCGACGGGGTTCGTTACTATGCGGACCTAGAGTCGAGGAAACATCAAGTGGTCTAGTCGTCCCAATGACAAACCACTCACATATTTGCTAAACTTATGACGGAGGAATGAACTCTCGTCAAAAGGGCTCGTTTAACCCTCAAAGAACGCATACAAAAGCATCATGCAAACGCCGCTCGTGCCCGTGACCTTCGTCAACAAACACAAGAAGGGAAGAAGGAAATGGTGTCTAAAGAATCACCAAAGAACCTTAAAGTTTGAATCCTAAAATACGAACTTGTGCAAAAATCAAATCACCAGAATACATCCTTCATCCGAGGCACTTGCAACTGGATCGGACAAAGCAAAACTATCCGTGACACTTGCAACTGTCTCGGACAAAGCAGCAGTATCCGAGACACTTGCAACTGTCTCGGACAAAGGGTCATATCTGAGACACTTGCAAGTGTCTCAGACAAGGGAGCTATACCCGAGACAGTTGTAACTGTCTCGACTAAAGAAAGGCTTCCAAGGCCTCTCCTTCAATACCGTCGACATTCATTCTGGGTCCGTCTACCACATCCACATATGCTATGTCACTAGCGAAGCCATGGGTCAATCCTGACTTGTCAAAATTCAAGATCACGATGGAGGATCGCTTTGATCCTTTATCGGATAATCGAGTTAAAGCCCCAGTCAAGGAATGCTTGGGTTCGGTGAATGAACCCCGAATAAACTCTTACGCTGGGGGTCGTAAATGTTCTCCTATCCGGACAAAGCAATCCCAAGAAGAGAAAATTCTGATTTCCTCTCGTTTGGGGCCTGTAAAGATTCCATGCCCACAAAGAGGTGGTTCTAAACGTACGAATCATGAGAATGCTAACAAGACTTTATATTTCCAGAAGAAGACGTGTCCACCAAAAGATAGCGTTATACCTGGGAGGTCACACTAACAGACGATAGGGTGCTCCGACAATCATACCGATGAGTTGTACTATCAAACTAGGGGTGTAAACAAATCTTGAAAGAGGATTGTCTGAGAAATGAACTCTTATTGTTTCTATTAGCAATTCATTAGAGCAGTACTATCGAAATGTGACTACTCCAAGCGAGAAGTCATCTCGCAAAGAGTCTCAGCGTTCCAGAGGCTTTTCATCAAAATATTGAAGCCCAAGCCGAGACATTTCCGCAAGAGAAGATTAGCTATCCAAGATGACGAATTCGCTGAAGTCACCATTAACATGGTTGATAAAGGAAAATCTAAGCGGCATTCAAGTGAATCAAATCCCGACTTTTCCCCGGGAGGAAAAGTCAATCTAAGAATTGCTCAACGGATGTCTCGACTCCAGTTAGGAGCCATCAGACGTAGGAATTACAAGTGAATACATGAAGGAATGTCCTCGGAGGATGAACTTTCGGACACTTGTTCTGCCATCACTTCTGATGATACAATATCTAGCACGGGGCAAACCAAAGAAGTGTTCACAATCACTCCTGATCAGTTTGTTCAAATGCTTCAAGAAGCTCTAGCCAAGCAACATGAAGAAATTAGAGCTGAAATAAACACGGAAATGGAGTTGGCTATCCAACAAATGAGAGAATTGCAAGCTCAACGGCTTCAACCTCCTAAGTCCAGTCAGCAAGCTGAATCTAGCCACCGCACTCAGAATATTGTAGATGATAATGATCCAGAAGTGGACGAAGTTATTATGGCTAATACACCTCCCAATAACAATAACGCTGGGCTAGTTCAACGAATACTCTCAACAATAATATTGGAGATGGTTCAATTGCACCACTAAAAAACACTGGGGGTGACCCAATTGCTTCTGCTCAACATTGCTCGAAGAGAGATGAAGGCGACGAGATGATGAAAGAGTTGGAGAATAAGGTAAATGCATTGATGTCCGCTCAGTAAGAGATGGTTATTCTGTATCTCTATCCAAGAGAATGGGATTCAATCCCGTACCCGTTAAAATTCAATCTGATTAACTTCACACCGTTTGATAGGAAAAGCTCGCCTACTCAGCACTTGGTTTATTTTAAATCTCATTTGGGCATGATCTCTGGAAACGGCTTTGATGGTTCGGTTATTCGTTGGCACCCTTCGTGGGCCCGTCTTCGATTGGTACTGACATCTTAAGCCTGAGAGCGTTAACTGCTGGGATGACATAGAAAGTTTGTTCCTCATTAATTTTTTTGATGATGACACTAAAGTGTCAATTGGAACCCTTCTGGATGAGAAACAAAAAGACAGAGAGTCGATTGATAATTTTGTCAAGTGCTTTCGTAGCAAGGCGATGAATTACAGAGCTCTTATCACAGAGCAGTTCATCATGTTGACATACCACAACAATCTCGCCATTAATGTCCTGGAAGCCATGGGGGTCATGCATTCAGCAACTTAGAAAGAGTTAAAACTATGCGGCGAACAAGCTGAACGCTTTCTTAAAAGAAAGAAAGTTGAGAGAAGCTAACCGAAGACACCTGCAACCGCTATGAACGCCAATCAAACGTCACAACAGCAACACCGGAGGTAACAGAAGACTCCCGATCCAAAGTTCCTGAAGGAGTATTCTTTCGAAGATGATGAAGTTCCAACCATCTTGAAATACCTCCTCGCCGATGACAAAATCGAGCTACCACCTATTAAAGATTAGGAGGAAGCTAAGAGGATTACAGATTCAAACTACTATGCGTACCACAGAAGAGTTCTGAAAGTACCCTAGAGGGGGGG
>BQKN01000336.1:213406-228128 GCA_022839385.1 Asparagus kiusianus
TATATATATATGAGGGTTTCCTTATTTGGATTATTTCGCTCGATGTACTACGTCTCGTGTTGTAGGTTTCTAAATGTTAATCCTACTTAGATATGGGAAAAATGAATCTAGGTAGACTATGCTTAATAGATAGAGCATTCACTCCATCTAGCAGCCCTTCCCTGGGGGCGGATGGAGGTAATCTTGCTGTAGCGTTCTGACGCTCTTATTGTTATTTTTTTCTTTTAAATTATTTTTCAGGTAGTTCGGAATTTTGGAGGCCGTATGGTGATGGAGTTCTGGCATAGTCACCGCCGCGTATTTTTACTTGTAGAGACTCCATTGTAGTTTTGAGTTTTATCCAAACATTAGAGTTTCATTTTTATATTGTAAAGGTAGTAGCCTTAGTACGATTTTTAGTTTATTCATGTTGAGATATTTTCATTATTCAGATATCAGATGTATTATTGTTGAGATATGATTCTTTTTATTTATGAGATATCTCTTCTATATCATGTCTATTATATTTATTCCCTTTATTTTGCCTGTTTTGTACCTGTACTTCTATTTGGTTACACTAAAGGATATTGCTGTGATTGGTGAAACGTGTTTATGCACAGTGTGGGTGCATGACAGGTTTGACATCTCTGGTTTTACCTTGGACTGTAGCCTTGTGTAAACCCATGGGCGTCATAGTTGGTATCAGAGCTCTAGTTCCAGCATCCTAGGATCATTCCTATATCGAGTCGTGGAGCTAGGATAGAATTTTCTAGTAGTCATGTATAGAGTCTGCTAGGAATTCTTAGAATGTGTGAGGACATTATATACGTATATTCAAAAATTTACAAAAATTTTTTGGTGACAACTATCTTACTTTGATTGAAAAGTAACTGCATGAATGATAAGTGATACGATTTTTTTATTGGTATATGTTATGTTATTTATGATTGGGATCTCATTTCCTGTGTCAAATAAGCTCTCCTCTTGGTATTATAAACATTGGAACGAGAACGTGGTCGAGGTAAAGCTTGTACACGGAGAGCTGGGCAAGTAGAGCCTGAGCCGCAGCAGGCTCCACAGTATCTGATGGACTTAGAAACACCAACTACAGAAGCATAGACTAGCAACACTCGAGAAGTGAGTAACAAGCCATATTTCACTTTCTGAAGTTCCACCACCAGTTGTACCAGCCGTACCTATTGAAGAGGTAATACCAAAGGTTTCATCATCATCACATCCAGCTGTTAATAGAGCCGTAGAGCAGGAAGCTTGGCTCGGTAAGATCGATGAAGATATTAGAAGTTGGGAGCATAGAAATTTTAGGCACATCGGATTCAGTTACAACCTATAAAAGAAGGAAATATGTGGAAAATGATTTTAGATTTACTTAATATCGACTCAGTACATAGACGGAGATTAGTTATATTCAGCTTAAAGGATGACGCCGGAGGATAGCACCGATTTTAGTTATGCCGGAGCAGCGAATGTCAATTTCATAGAAGGATTTCATCTACTATTTCGAAAAGTCGCTAGACCTAACCCGATTGGAGCAACGAGACGTGCTAAGAGTTAATTGTGAAAGCAGGATTGTCCGGAGACCAGGGCAAGGATAATAAATCTTTTGCAAGACTGGGAGGAACCCAGCAATGGGGTAAGGATTTTCATCACCACCAGCAGATTAGTGGTCAGGGTCAGTAGTCGTAGGGCCACGGTTATGGCTAGTAGCAGAAGATCGAGGCACCACCTGTCATTCCGAGGATAGAGGGACCAGCAGGCCAGATTCGTGCTATCAAGGAAATTCCTGAGGGATAGATAGTCACATAAATTCTACCGCTAGTAGCACAACAGTCACCAGACACTGACAGAGTTTATCAAATTGTACCGCGTGATCATGGTGCGAGCGGAGCTTTCTTAGTGATTATTCCTTTCTAGATCAGATCTTCTTCGATTCAAGAGCTTCTCATTCTTTATCTCTCATACATTCATGGATAGGTTTTAGCTAGTTGCACATCCTTTAGATATACTGTTATCCGTTTCTACTCCTTTAAGCGAGTGTCCCTATTAGGGAGTGTCCATAGGAGATGTGTCATCAGTCTAGATGAGTCCGAGTTTATCATGGATCTAATCGTTTTGTGAATGTTGGTGTTCGACGTCATTCTTGGTATGGATTGGCTATCATCCTACCATGTTTTATGTTAGTATGGACTGTTTTGTTAAAACAGTCAATTGCGAGCATCCAATGGGTCTGAGTTAATAGTAACGACCTCACAGGGCAACTAGTTTGTGGAGTCATTTCTGACGTACATCGAGGAGGTGATGCTGTGGGATCGTGGTGCCGATTTGAACGAGACATGAGTGGTCTCAGAGTACCAGGATGTCTTTCAAGACATATCGGGTTTACCTCCAGTGAGAGAGGTCGAGTTTTTGCATCGAGTTGTAGCAAGGTACGGTACTAATATCCCGAGCATCCTATCGTATGCCACCTTCTTAGATGAGGGAGCTACAGGCTCAGTTAGATGAGTTATTATCTCATGGTTTTATTCACCAGGGTTATTCTCCGTGGGGAGCGCCAACCCTTTTTGTGAAGAAGAAGGACGATAGTATGCGCCTATGTATAAATTTTCGTGAGTTAAACAAGATCACTATCCGGAACAGGTACCCATTATCGAGGATTGACGACTTGTTCAACCAGCTACAGGAAGTGCATCATTTCTCTAAGATTGATCTTCATTCTAGCTATCATCAGTTACAGGTTCAAGAGATGGATATTTCCAAGAATGCCATTTTGACTCGATATGGGTCTTTCGAATTCATTGTCATGCCATTTAGGCTGACTAATGCACCTGCAGTATTCATGGATTTGATGAACCAGGTTTTTCGTCCATACTTGGACTAGTTTGTAATCATTTTTTATTAACAACATCCATATATATTCGAGATTGAAGGCAGAGCATGAGCAACATCTTCGTTTGGCATTGCAGACATTGCGGGATCATCAGTTGTACACCAAGTTCCGCAAGTGCGAGTTTTAGCTTTCTGAAGTCAGATTTTTAGGCCATGTTATTAGCTAGTAGGGTATTATAGTAGATCCAACTAAGGTAGAGGCCGTACTAGATTAGGAACTACTGAAGATGGTTACAAAGATTCGTAGTTTCTTGGGATTAGCATGCTATTACAAGAAGTTCATTCAGGACTTTTCAAAAATTACGATGCCGCTTACACGTTTTACAAAGAAGGGTATACAGTTTGTTTGGGGTACAAAGTGCTAGGAGGCCTTTAGGACTTTAAAGACTAAGGGTTATTCCGAGTAGTGATAAGACCTTTGTAGTCTACACAGATGCGTCATTAGCGGGTCTAGGAGGCGTTTTGATGCAGACCCAAAGGGTAGTAGCATACATTTTGCGTCAGTTGAGAACAATAGAACTATCCCACTTATGACTTGGAGCTAATAGTAGTGGTCTTTCCATTAAAGACATGGAGACACTACCTGTATGAAGTACAATTTGAGCTATTCACAAATCATCAGAGCTTGAAGAACCTCTTCTCTTAGAAAGAACTAAATCAGAGATAACGACAATGGGTTGAGTTCATTAAGGATTATGAGTTCGCGATTCAGTATCATCCGGGGAAGGCAAACATTATAACAGATGCGTTGAGCAGAAAGTATCGACATCAGATTTTAACTTTGAGATGCTCGTTTTACCGAGATCTTTACACCCTCAGCCAGTTTCATTTTAGACCAGAGATTAGTGGGAGCATCGTATTTTTGGGAGCTTTGTCCGTACAGCCATCTTGGAGTGATAGAATGGTCAGAGCTCAGTTGGATGACTGTTGGATTTAAACCCGAAAGGGAGAGATTTCCAAAGAGTCAAAGACTGATTGGACAATTGGAGCAGATGGAGGACTTCAGATGAAGGGCCGATTAGTAATGCCAGCTAATGCTCAACCGAAGAAGGATTTATTCAACGAAGCGCATCGTACCAGGTATACAGTGCATCTAGGCACAACGAAGATGTTAAAAGGTCTGAAGAGATATTTTTGGTGGAGCGGTATGTGTAGAGAGATTGTAGAATATGTAGCTAAGTGCTTTAGCTGCCAGCAAGTGAAGGCAAAATATTAGAGACCAGTAGGAATCCTACAGCCTTTACCCATTCCGGAGTGGAAGTGAGCAGATATTTCTATGGACTTTATTATAGGATTACCAAGATCGAAGAAGGAGAATAATTCAATTTGGGTAATAGTGGATCGGTTGACGAAGTCAGCACATTTCATACCAGTAAAGATGATTTACACGACAGAGACTTATGCGAGGATATTCATCCAGGAGAAAGTGAGATTACATGGAGTTCCGAGACGATTGTATCAGACCGAGACTTAGTTTTTACTTCACACTTTTGGAGGAGCTTCCAGAATTCTTCCGGTAGCAAGTTGTTGTATTCTCGTGGTTTTCACCCATAGACAGATAGACAAATGGAGAGAGTCAATCAAGGATTGGAGAATATGTTGCGAGCTTGTGTTATAGATTTTTAGGGCAGTTAGGAGGATCACATCCCATTGATTGAATTCGCTTATAACAATAGTTACCAAGTGACAATTGGTATGACATCGTATGAGACGTTATACGGGAGGCCTTGTAGATCGTCTAGTTGCTGGGCAGAACCAGAGGACAACCTATTGCTTGGACCAGAATTAGTGAGACAAACTATAGAAAAATTAGCAAAAATTCGGGAGCGCATTTTGCAGCGCAGAGTCGTCAGAAGAGTTATGCAGATCAAAAATGATGACCATTAAAGTTTCAGGTTGGGGACTATATATTATTAAAAATTTTACCAATGAAGGGAGTTCAGTGATTTGGTAGATGAGGGAAGCTTTTCCTGAGGTGTATTGGTCAATTCAGGAGAGTGGAGCACTTTGGAGCTATTTCATATCGGCTAGATCTTCCAGCATTGATATCGAGTGTACACAATATCTTCAATATTTTGATACTTAAGAAGCATCTACGTGACGAGGAGCAGCAACGAGTGTTAGACACGCCAGAGGTTGAGATTCTTGTTGATATAACTATTATTGCAATTTATGTGTGTATTCTTACCAAGGAGGACAAAAGACATAGAAACAAAGTGATATCTTTAGTTAAAGTTCAATGGAATCGGAAAGGAGCTGAGGAAATTTCTTGGGGCGCGATGAGGATATGCATCGCGACGACTTGCACCTATTTACTTGCACCTATTTGAGCAAGTAAATTATTTGGATATAATTTGTCTATGTTTATGATTATCTATATACTCATATCTATACTTAACGCTAGAATAGTTGTATTAGTACTTAGCTCCTAATTATTCGGAACATATGGTATATATGGGGGTTCCTTGTTTGGATTTTTTGCCCGACGTACTAGTTCCGTTTAGTTAGGGGTTAAGTAGGAGTATTCACATTCTAAATTGTTAAGTATAGATATTATAATATTTTATATCTGAAGATTTATGGTAATGTATTATTAATCTCTATGATACGTTTGCGAAATTTTGGGGACGAAGTTCTTTTTAAGGGGGGAAGAATATAAAACCCAAAAAATTTGAATATTTTGTAATAAATAATAATAAATATGTTATATTATATTTGAGTATTCTAGGAACTGATATGAGATCAATTCAATGTATATATGTGAATATAGAAGTGATATCAAGCACACGTGCACGAGCCTGAATCTGGGAAAAAGGACTAGTTAAAAGTATATATATTTTACATACAGAAGCAGTTGGAATATAAGAATACTTAAAAGATAAAAGTTATAGGTCTCTTCAAGATCTTTCCAACAAATCTTATATCACATTATTCCAAGGTCGGACGTGAATGTTATGGTCAAAATACCGAAGGTTATTTCCTTGTCAGACCAGGTTTTCTGGTTCGGGTCAAACATGTTTATTTCGGGTTTGCCTCTATAAATACCTATATTTTTTTATAAAAATTCCTCTCTATTATCATATCTATGAACCCTAGCAGCCATTCTCTCCCCTCAAAAATGTTAGATCTTTTTCTTATAAATTTTAAGAGCTTTGTGAAGCATAATACCGACACGAGAGGGAGATCTTCGACGTGTGACAAGGGAGAACGGGTTGTTTGTGCTCATAGATTAGTTGCTGTTTAATTCAGAGGCTTAGAACAATATTTGAGGCAAGATTATCTTCATCTAAACCTATCCCCATAGTTAAATAACTAGTGTAGATGATTAATATGATGCTGAATATGTATTTTCATGCTTTAATCTTAACCTGAGGTGTTAAAAGTCACATTTTTGATAGTAAATCTTAAACTAATACTAGATTGGTAATCTTTTCTTGCTGTTTATAATTGTATCATGATCATGATCATTATAGTTATTTATAATTTTGTTTATATATGAGAAAATTAAGAGATGTACTAAGTATATATTTTCTGCAGAAAACTGCAGTACTTATATAATTTTAACTGAGATTTTAAGATAACAAATAAAACTCAAATTTAACAAAACTAGTTCCAAATAAAATATATATGTATCTAGTTCCTAAAGCAGAAAATTATTCTTAAAAAGAGTTTGTATAAAGAAAAATATGTTCTTTTTAATAACAACATGTCCTGTAGAAAAACTGCTACACATGTATAATGTTTACTTAGAGATTTGGGATAACAAATGAACTCCAAACTAAACCAATCTTATGCCATTTGAAAGATGTGTGAATCTAGTTTTTAAAACAGAAAACCATTTGAAAAAATAGTTTTCCTTGAGAAATATATGCTCATTTTACTAATAGAAATCTCGTCTATTTTCCTGCTCATTTTGTGGAGTTGTGTTGCACTGTTTTGAGATACGTTCGTGAAGTTTTGAGCTGCTTGATGTTACACGTATAGTCATGAATATACTGTGTTAACATTTAAGAATCCTAAGGGGATTATGATGAGTTTTGATTTGATCATATTTAAATTAGATATCTTTAATACACATATTAGATGTCGTTGATAAGCACATCTCAGTAATATATGGGATAGTGCATTAACATACCAGATATACACAGTTTATATATGAGGTGGATATCATTGATGAGCTCAGTTTAGTACTACATGAGGTAATGCGCTGATATTCCACATGTACAGCCATTGAGTTAGATTTTAGGAGGCTTGATCTAGCTGTCCGTCCCGCACTCGGGTGCGATGAGGCTCGTGAGCCATATTTCTAGGATGCCTATTTGGTAGTCCGTCCCACACTCATGTTATGTACTGAGATTGCGATGAGACTAATGAGTCGTGTACACAGTTCAGGATACCTATAGGGTAGTCCGTTGCATTGATACAATTATCTGATAGCCTAAGTATGGTAGATGTCAGTTATGAATACGACATATCACTAAACTATATGACCGAGATACGTTGCTTTTGAAAGTATACAAAATTATGTGTTGGTATTTTATTCTATCTTCCCGGTGATAGTGGTAGATATTATAAATACGATGTGTTGATATCTTAATTCTTTTACTATTTTCTTTACTTCTTAGTTGGGATCAATGATTAGAGATTCACAACTTGAGACATATGGTATATATATGAGGGTTTCCTTATTTGGATTATTTTGCTCGACGTACCAGTCTCGTGTTGTGGATTTTCAATTGTTGGTTTCATTAGATTGTCTTTTCTTAGTTCCGTATTAATGTTTAGATATCTACAATTTGAGACTTATGGTATATACATGAGGGTTTTCTTATTTGGATTATTTCACTCGACGTACTACATCTCGTGTTGTAGGTTTCTAAATGTTAATCCTACTTAGATATGGAGAAAATGAATCTAGGTAAACTATACTTAATAGATAGAGCCTTCACTCCATCTAGCAGCCTTTCTCCTAGGGACGGATGGAGGTAATCTTGCTGTAGCGTTCTGCCGCTCTTTTTTTTTCTTTTAAATTACTTTTTAGGTAGTTTGGAGTTTTGGAAAGCCGTATGGTGATGGAGTTTTGGCATAGTCACCGTCTTGTATTTTTACTTGTAGAGACTCCACTGTAGTTTTGAGTTTTATCCAGATATTAGAGTTTTATTTTCATATTTTAAAGATAGTGTGCCTTAGTACGATTTTTAGTTGATTCATGTTGAGATATTTTCCTTATTCAGATATCAGATGTATTATAGTTGAGACATGATTCTTTTTATTTGTGAGATATCTCTTGTATATCATGTCTATTACATTTATTCCCTTTATTTTGCCTGTTTTGTACCTACACTTCTATTTGGTTCCCCTAGAGGATATTGCTGTGATTGGTGAAACGTGTTTATGCATAGTGTGAGTGCATGATAGGTTTAACATCTCTGGTTTTACCTTAGACTTGTGTAAACCCAAGGGTGTCACAGGATGAAGGAGCTACTACCACCCCCCCCTAAAAAAAAATTCCTCAAGAGAAGATGAGCTCCAAGATTTCTTTTTAGAGAGAACAACTCCAGTTTCTTGATGGCAAAATCATGAGAACAGCAGGAGTATGTCTCGTTCTTCACTGGGATAGCCTCTTTTCTATAGTCTTCAGCTTTTTAAGATGGTGAAGGGTACTGCACGACCTATAAGAACTCAACCAAGGAGACTCCATTCAAGCTATCTTATGGCGTCGAAGCAGCCACTCTTGTCAAAGTAGGCATGCCGACCATTCGACTACAATACTTCTATGAGGACATGAACTCAGAAGGGATTCATGCCGGCCTTGATCTCCTAGACGAGGTCCGAGAGAAATCACTCCAAACCTAGGTCACCAATCAGCAACAGATAGCCCGCTACTATAACATAAGATCCGACCAAGGAGATTTAATGATGGCGACCTCGTCCTCTGTAAAGTTGCTTTCGATAAAGACACTCGGAGAGGCAAGCTAGCCCCTAATTGGGAAGTCCTATATACAGTCTTAGAAGAGTCGTGAGAATGCACCTATCGACTTAGGGCCCTAGATGGAAGCGTCCTCCAGCATCCCTGGAATGTCGAACACTTGCAACATTATTTTTAATAATTTTATAAATTTCATTTAGTATTACTGGAATTATTATTGAAACTAACTCGATTCATGTTTTGCACACCCGTAGTGCCTCACTAATGCAGGAATTCTAAGCCCTTGGTGCCTTATCAGGATAGACCTAAGGCACTCACCATGTGATCGACTCCCATATTCACCTCTCGACCATTATGGCCATATTGAAGCCCCAGGCATCTACGTAAGTCCTGGGCACCTAACCTCTGGGTTGTTATATTACCATGCTGCCATCAGGGTAGCCCTTAGTAGGGCAAAAGACCTATTCGACTTCAGCAAGTCCTAGGCACAGCCTCAGGGTTGTAAAGACCTAGTCGACTTTAGTAAGTCCTAGGCATTCAACCTCGGTTGAATTCTAAGCCCTTGGTGCCTTATCAGGATAAACCCAATGCACTCACCATATGGTCGACTCCCACATTTATCTCTTGACCATCATGGCTATATTGAAGCCCTAGACGTCTATGTAAGTCCTGGGCATACAATCTCCGGGTTGTCCTTTTGCCAAAGCCCTAAGCGTCAACGTAAGCCCTAGGCACCCAACCTCCGGGTTGTTCTTTTGCCAAAGCCTGAGATGTCTACATAAGTCTTGGGCACCCAATCTCAAGGTTGTCATTCTGCCAAAAAGCCATTAGTATCATCATGAATAAACCTAAGGCATGGAGTTTAAGTGTCCGGCCGTCTTTGATAAAAAAGAGTTAGGCATTTCAACTTTCTAGTCCTTGTCGACCAAAGACCCAAACACTTCACCCACAAGTGGTGTGAGATGAGCCAATTGTCTTGACCCTTCAACAATCAGGTCATTTAGTACGACCGACTCATTGCAATCAACACTTGGTTCTTTCAATCAGAACAAAGTTGCAAGCTATCGAAGAAAAGCAAAAATAAGGAATAAATGAAGGCAGACTCCAGAATGAGAGCAAAGTCAATCTTTATTCCAAGAAAGTTTATTACAAGCTTCATTACAATATCCATGTCTATTTATAACAATGCATGTCAATATTTACAAAAAACAAAGAAAGATATAAGCCCTTAGATCTCTCGCCCAGATTCAGGAGTAGGGCTTAGGAGGTCCTCGGTAGGGGCAACCGACTCAATAGGGGCTTTAGCAGCAGCAGCAGAAGCAGAAGCAGGAGGGTCTTCTCCAAGATCATCCCCTGACTCGTCATCATCATCATCATCCAACGCTAGATTTAACCCTCCTCCACTCATCTTGATCTCCTTTAGGAGGTCAAGGTAGTAAGAGATGCAAAGGGGGAGGGGGGATAAAGGTGGTCAGGTGCGGGACAAGAGCTAGGGGGAGCAACGAGGCTAGGTAGTCGACGCCAGCTTTGCAAGCCAAGGCTACCTCAGTTTTACCCAAGGGGCCATGGCACCACTTATCGGCTATCATCGCCCTATATTGCTCCGAGTCCAAGTGAACCAGCCGACCCTCCAAGTCTTTAACAATCGCCACAGATGCATGATAGGTCAACAACTCCTCCTCGAGGTCCCGCCTTAGTTGCTTGGCTGAGAGACGACTCGATCGAGAGTCCTCCTCAGCCGTCACTTTGAGGAACCTCTCGGACTCGACCTCCCAAGCCAAAGCATTCAGCCGGCCGTTCTGCTCAAAAATCCCTTGCTACAGACGACCAACCTCTTCCTTTAGCCAGACCACCTTTCTTTAGAGCTCCTCGATAGAATCCATCTGCTTAGCACTCTAGGTTCTGTACCCCCTCAGGAGCCCTTCTTTTTCATCCAGCTCCTGGTGCAAAGTGGCCTCACTACTGTACAACTCATTCTCTAAGGCTGTGACCCTCTTCTCTTCCTCTTTCTTGACTGACTTCTCCTTGACTAGCTGCTCCTACCACTCCTATGGTGAGTCACGCATGTGCCTAACTCGGTCGTATAGCTCCTGCTCCAGCAAAGCCCCCGGACCAAGTAGGCCTGGGGGGCCAAATGCATGATGATGCTTGGCATCTCCCTCAAGACCCTCTCATGCTTCAGGAGGGTGAACTGGCGCATAGCTGTAATTGGGATAGTTAAGAACCCCAAAATTGAAGCCTCTACGTCAAGAGGCACTTTTGGGATAAACCTGTCGTCCTTGGGGAATTCCCCCCTAGGCGAGCAGGGGACCGATGACTCTCCTACTTATATGACCTTCGCCTTCTCCGAAGATCGAGGATCAAGCTCTAAAGTCTAGTGGCGGAATGGCCAGAAGCTCTTTTTCCTCTCACCGACTTCATCTACCCTAGATTCTGGCAGAGGTGCTACTTGCTCATCAGCACCCTCGGAAGTCCCGATAGGCTTCTTGCCTGGCCTGCTGGACAGCTCGGGCCCAGAGCTCGACCCGATCATCTCTTTGACAAGGGCCCTAACTCTTGTAGTAATGATAGTTGGGACCACCCCCTCTGTCCTAGGGGGAAGAGTCGTCAATGACGATGACCCTATCTGGCTGAGCAACATCAACAATCGATTGTTGCTCTTCAGCCGACCACTGTTCCTTATCCGAGTCAGCATGGACCTACCCTATTGTCCTACTGGGGCCTTGGTCCTTAGCTTGCACCTTCTTGGCCCTCATCCTCTGCCCTGCCAGTTGGGCGACAATACCGACTGCCTGTGACCTTAAGCCGGCAGCCCCCGCAGGGTCAAGATTACCCCGCAGCCTCTTCTGGGGCCTTGAAGCTGAACTTGACTCATTGCCCCTTGCCTCCTTCTTATGGCTTTCTCTAAGAGGGAGGGCTAACAAAATTGGCCTGGCCTTGTCGGCTTCAGTGGCCGAGGCCACTGAGACATGCGCAACCCGGAGAGACGTCATATCGAAGAGGTTGCTCCTCTCCCGGGACCCAGCGTAGGAGCAGATCTTCTCCGATTTCTACTTCTTTTTAGCATTGAGGACACACGGCTTCAGCACATCCTTGACCACTTCAAGCTAATTGGGGCAGGTGAGGATGCCGTTGGTGCCAAAAACCCACACGAAATGCTGATTCCAGTCCCTATTGGACTCTGGAGCATCCGTGACAAACTTAAACTTTCAATGTAGTGGAAGAAGTAGTTTGGGTCCCTCCTCATCAACTTGATGCAAACTATATGCCCAAGCAGCTGCATTCTCAGTAGGACGCCGACCCGGTGGCAGATGACAACAAAGCCCACCAGGATCCCAATTGCATTTAGGGTGAATTGAGAAGAGGAAACCCCCAGAGCAATACAAACATCCCTAATGAAGGGCTTAAGCGACAGTTAGAGCCCATACTCAAGATGGGCTAGGTATAGTGGCGTCTTATTTCGGTCATGGCGGTACACTGGCTTGTCCCCACTTGGCGCCTCTAGTGTGAAATCTTTGGGGATATCATAAAGCCTGTAATATTTTTCGAGCTCCCAAGTGCAAACCTTTGAGAGGATAGGCCAGAAAAGAGTGATCCTCTCCTCGTTGCGGTTGGTGGTGGAAGTCTGAGAAGTCATTAGAAGATTTTGGTTGCAGAAAGACTTGGGAAGATTGAGAGAGATAAGTGCCAAAGATTTTTTAGGGCAAGAGTTCGTAAAGAATTCTTCTTCGGCCCCAATGGGCTATTTATAGTATTCAGAGGGACACGTGGATTAATCTAGTTGGTTGTCTTATTTTGAAATGAACGGATGAGATTCGCCTCTAAATCTCGAATGGTTCACACGAAATTTTGAAGCGCCATTCCTCTTTACTCCGTGCCTCTTCGCTCGAAAATCGAAGTGACATCATAACTTTCTAATATATGATAGCGTCATCATGTCGTTCCCAATAGTAATGTTTCACCTACTCAATAAAGTCTTCTGGAAGTTCACTAAATTATATCTATTCGGCGAGCAGTTGACTAATCATTAGTAGACCCTCGACAGCCGACACCAGATTTGATAGAGTATCTTTTTAGGCACTCGCTCAATAAACTCAAACGCTGACTAACAGAGACAGTCGACCAAATTGGTTCAAGACTTAGACAAAAAATCAATACATCAGAAGTAATCTACTCGAGTTCGAGACGTCTCTTCTCAATAAAGGATGAGTCCCCTCGAGTAAACACTTGAAGTCTACAAGTCTATATTGAAGCCAAGTCATTCAGGAGACACATTAAGATTGTGCAACACAAAGAAAGAAATTTCAAAGTAAAAAATATTTCTTTATTCATTTGTAAGGAATATTTACAAGATACAAAGTATACATCTATACAACAATAGAAGACAAGAGGCAAGAAAGTCCTAGGAGGCTAAGAGAAGTCTATTCCATGCACTAGAGTCATAGGCGGGGAACCCCTGGGTGCAGTCGACGGAGGAGTCGAGCAGTCTCTGTTAGATCCCTAGAGGGGGTGATTAGGGTCTTATGCTAATCTAATCCTGATTAAATTCTAATTAAATTATGTTGATCAATTTGTTCTTGCAAGAGATAGATTATGAATAAGAACGATAAGAAAAAGCACAAATGAAATATACGCTAAGCAAACACAAACACAAGATATGTTTACGAGATTCGGTCCCCACGACCTACGTCTCCGCTCCTCACCTTGAGGAGACTCCACTATCATAATCCGGTTTGGAAGCCGGAACTTCTACACACTCGGTTTACAAGCTTACCGAAAACTCTCACACAACAAACACTATGCAATCACACTTTACACACTAAGTGTAGGAACCTAGCCCGTGTCCTCCTCCTCAAGTGCTCGGATGCAACCTCTCCCTAGGTTCGTCAACCGACGCCACTCCTATTGGATTCGACCCCGTCTCTCGCCTCACACTTCTCTCGGTGTACAAGTGTATTACAAGTGATTCTCACAATAAAAGGTAAATACAGTGATTTGTTCTCAACAACAAATGAGAACACAAATGAAGCTCACACTCACTGAATCACACCCCACAACCCACACTATATAGTATGAAGATATTAAGCTCAATATGTGTGTGTGATAATAGTGAATGAAAATAATACAACTCAATAAATATAGCTAAATAAATGAAAATGAAATAGTAAGCTATATAAGGAGGAGTTTGGAAAACTTCTCAATAAACAAGAAGAGTAGTAGATGATGATCCCAATAGGAATTGAAAGCCACTTCTTGTTATAGAAAACTTCTCTTGAAGTAGATTAACGAAAATTAGCTTAACAGCTCTTTAAACACCTCTTAAACCTTTATTAAAACTTTTTGTAAAAACAAAACTTTTGGTTTTCTTAGTTACTGAAATAGAAGAACAATGGGGTATTTATACCCACTCAAGAACTCAGCAAAAACCAACTTGAAAAGACCAAAAACCCCCAGAGAATCAAATCAAAAACTAGCCGTTGGAATACAATCATGAGTTTAGCGGTCGACCGTGGCGGTCGACCGCGAAACACTAAAAGTCTGAGATTAGAAAATAAAAGCTGGCGGTCGACCGTAGCGGTTGACCGCGAAAGTCTCTGGATGGTTTCACGATCGACCGTCATGGTCGACCGCGAACAATAAAAAGGCAAACTAAGAAAATTTGTTCATGGCGGTCGACCGTGACGGTCGACCGCAAACTGACACAGTCTGAAACCTGTTCTTGGGCCGATTTTAAAAATACTTTAAAAATAGCAAATCAATTCCAAAAATAATAAAACTTAGAGAAAAGTTTCTAAATGATAAAATGAACATGTTAGAAAAGGAATTTTTGGAAAAATAATTTTCATTTGCAAAAACACACTATTTTTGAAAAGTGTTCGTAAAACCTGTATTTTACGAATATAAAAATTT
>BQKN01000336.1:248128-259186 GCA_022839385.1 Asparagus kiusianus
AATATAATCCTATACTCAAGAAAGATTCTTCTGAAGCTTGGACTGGATTTGATGGACTTGATATGCATGACTTCAATATATCGGTTTAGCTCAAATTCTTGAATATACCTGTATGTGCTAAACAAAACAAAGCAAAATACTAAAAACACAATTAGTCATAAATTGTTTGTTTGTCATTATCAAAACAAGATGATCCAACAAGTTCTTTATCCCACGAAGGTTTTCTTTAGCCTTAAAAACAAAATCCAAGCCTTAATTGACACCGGTGTCATAACGACAAAACAAGTTAAATAAGGACGCGATGTAACTCTGAAGAGTTTACGAGTATAAACTACTTTTCCATGTAACTTTGAAGAGTATATGAGTTTAAACTCCTTCTCCATGTATCTCCGAAGAGTATACGAGCATAAACTGCTTCTCCATATAACTCCGAAGAGTATACGAGCATAAACTGCTTCTCCATGTAACTCCGAAGAGTATACGAGTATAAACTGCTTATCCATGTAACTCCGAAGAGTATACAAGTATAAACTACTTCTCCATGTAACTCCGAAGAGTATACGAGTATACGAGTATAAACTGCTTCTCCATGTAACTCCAAAGAGTATACGAGTATAAACTACTTTTCCATGTAACTTCGAAGAGTATACGAGTATAAACTGATTCTCCATATAACTCCAAAGAGTATACGAGTATAAACTACTTCTCCCTTTCGTCTGAAGGGTATACGAGGTTAAACTACTTCCCTTATTTCCAATAACGGGAAGTTCCTTGAGAATATTGCTCTTAATATTCTTAAGGATAATCCAACGATGTGGCTGAATATAATTGGATTTAGATTCGCCAAAGAGCTGGGGGTAGAATACCGTAATTCATTCTAATGGGAAGTTCCTGATCATGATTAAGAACCTCTCATGTGGCTATTTAATCATTTCCAAGATAATTACAACCCTCCTACTGTGACTTTCAGAGCACTCTTTCATTGAAATGAGATTCAAATAACTTTATCGGGTTAATATTCTCTCACGAAACTCCCACAGAGTAATTGTGGAGGGCTTAATGATTCACAGTCCTCCACCACAAAAACCCTCACCGATCAAATTAATTGACGGTGAGTCCACCAAAAATTTTCACGGTTGAATCCATTCAAACTCCTACTGTGTCTAAGCCTTTAACACTTCCACTGTTGAAGTCCTGACAAGACATCCAAAATTTCAATCTGCTGATCTTTGGCGATTATCAAACCTCTTTGTGTTAAATTCTAGCCACTTGACACCGAAAACCCCCACCAATTGATTTGTACAAGTCAATATTCTCACTGTTATTTGTACCATACTCCCACTTCTTATTTGGTCAAACCTTTAAATACAAAATCTCCTCTCAATTTCTTTCATGAACTAGAGGTCCACTCAAATTGGACGGTTAAACCTTTAAACAGTTAGAATCGTTCCAATCTCATTTGGTTAAACCTTTAAACAGTTAGGACGAAAGCCAAAATTCCCTCTCGATTCCTTCCATGAACGAGAGGTCCACAAATTAAACGATCAAACCTTTTAACAGTTAGGATCATCTCAAAATTCCTATTTGGTCAAACCTTTAAACAATTAGGGCCAAAGCTCAAATCCCCTCTCGATTCTTTTCATGAACGAGAGGTCCACAAATTAAATGATCAAACCTTTAAACAGTTAGAATCGTCTCAAATTCCCATTTGGTCAAACCTTTAAACAGTTAGGACCAAAGCCAAAATCCCCTCTCGATTCCTTTCATGAACGAGAGGTCCACTCAAATTAGACGGCTAAACCTTTAAACAGTTAAATCGTTCTAATCTCATTTGGTTAAACCTTTAAATAGTTAGGACCAAAGCCAAAATCCCCTCTCGATCCTTCCATGAACGAGAGGTCCACAAATTGAACGATCAAACCTTTTAATAGTTAGAATCATCTCAAACTCCTATTTGATCAAACCTTTAAACAGTTAGAACTAAAACCAAAATCTCATCTCGATTCCTTCCATGAACGAGAGGTCCACTCAAATTGGATGGTTAAATCTTTAAATAATTAGAATCGTTCCAATCTCATTTGGTTAAACCTTTAAACAGTTAGGACCAAAGCCAATATCCCCTCTCGATTCCTTCCATGAACGAGAGGTCCCCAAATTAAATGATAAAACCTTTTAACAGTTAGGATTATCTCAAACTTCTATTTGGTCAAACCTTTAAACAGTTAGGACCAAAGCTAAAATCTCCTCTCGATTCTTTCCATGAACGAGAGGTCCACTCAAATTAGACGATTAAACCTTTAAACAGTTAGAATCATTCCAATCTTATTTGGTTAAACCTTTAAACAGTTAGGACCAAAGACAAAATTCCCACTCGATTTCTTCCATAAATAAGAGGTCCACAAATTGAACGATCAAACCTTTTAACAGTTAGGATCATCTCAAACGTCTTATTTGGTCAAATATTTAAACAGTTAGGACCAAAGTCAAAATCTCCTCTCGATTCCTTCCATGAAGGAGAGGTCTACAAATTAAACGATCAAACCTTTTAACAATTAGGATCGTCTCAAACTCCTATTTGGTCAAACCTTTAAACAGTTAGGACCAAAACCAAAATCTTCTCTCGACTCCTTCCATGAACGAGAGGTCCACTCAAATTGGACGGTTAAACCTTTAAACAATTAGAATCATGCCAATCTCATTTGGTTAAACCTTTAAACAGTTAGGACCAAAGCCAAAATTCCCTCTCGATTCATTCCATGAACAAGAGATCCACAAATTGAATGATCAGACCTTTTAATAATTAAAATCGTCTCAAACTCCCATTTGGTCTAACCTTTAAACAGTTAGAATCAAAATCAGAATCACCTCTCGATAAATGAAAGGTTTCCACACATTCCCACTCGGTCTAGCCTTTAAATAAGTTAGGACCAAAGTTGAAATCCCATATCGATAAAGGAGAAATCTACTTTTAGATTGGATAATCAAACCTTTTAACAGTTAGGGTTATCTAAATTTTCTCGATTCTCGGAGTAGAGATCCCACTCTTAGTTTCACCATTTAGATTCTCGAAGTGGAGATCCTACTTTGATATTCTATTGTAGCAGGAGATATAATATAAAATTTTTCTTCTCCATCATCGGGTTTATCTCTACCAACAAAAAAGAGACCAGGAGAGAGAATATAAAATTCTTCTTCTCTAGCATTGGGTTCATCTCTACCAATAAAAAAGAGATCAGAAGATAGAATACAAAATTCTTCTCCGGCATTGGGTTCATCTCTACCAACAAAAAAGAGACCAGGAGATAGAATATAAAATTCTTCATCTCTAGTGTCGGGTTCATCTTTTCACGAAAAAGATGTAAACCATTAACATTTTCAAATCCATGTTTTATGCATGGGGACATTATCTCAATCCTTTATTAGAGATAAGTCTACGCCTAATACGCATTATCAGGTAGTTCGTTCCTGTAAAAATAACCAAGTCTAAGAGAGTTTATTCTCTTAGCATAACGTTTCAAGCAGAACGGACTTAAACAATCTGCATGCTAGCCCGATTCAAACGGTAGTCCGTAAAGGTTTATTAAATCCGCCGATGACTGAGAGTTTGCCAAAAATCCTATAAATGCGGTAGTCACTGATGCACCAGCTTTATTAGTTGGTCTCGTGACTTGATTATCCGAAAAACTCTTGATAAAATTCATACCTGCATATGAACCAACCTGAACAATTGGTCCTGCAGCCTCGACACTCAGGACCGTCACACTCTAAAAGAGCTTAAACTGTGTAGACTCCAGTAAACGTACGAGTATAAACTGTGTTAACATCGATCAACGTGTTACAGTGAAGATTGACGCCAGTCAACGCGTTAATGATTTTCACCAAAATAAGGCTAAGGAAAAAATTCTAAGTTCAATTATGATCCAAATATGAATTACTGATGAAGACAATCAGTTTAACATTGGTTCAACGATAAGAGCTAATTCACAAATCAAAACATCAATTTCAGTTCAAGATTTCGACAACGGTCAAACGATAAACGCAATACCGGAAGAATTTTAGCTATTCTACAAAGCACTGAGTAGTCTGGAAGAATAAAAAGTCAAGAATTGAATCCATTCATAGGGCCTATCTTATCCAAAGTGTCCCAGACCCCTCTATAAAAGAATGAGTCTAAAACACTTTGGAGGGGGTATCTGTAGGCGTCTAAAAATGCCTATAGGTATTTGAATACAGCTCGAGTCAAGGAGGATTATCTGAGTCAAAGGGGATTATCCAATACCATTGAGGAACTAAAAAATAAATAAATGAAGTAAGTCGGAAAAGCATACGAGTCTACGAAACACACGAAACGATGAAAGAACGACTCAGCCGAGAGTTGTGCTTCGCCCACAAAGGGCGAAGTACCATGTGTGTCTCGCACACTCCATGAGTGTCTTGTCTATGGAAAGTTGTAAATCTCTTTGCTAAATTTCCAACGCATCTTGGATCACTTCATTCCGATATTGGACGAGAGAATTAGAGCCAAAATACCTGAGACAACACAAAATGTCTCGGAGGTGCCGACAGTCGTCACTATCACGAAGATGTATCATACATTTAAGCCATGATACGATCCAAATCTGAAGAAACTCAAAAAATAAAATTATAGATCTCTTTTCCATCTTTCCAATGCATCTTGTATCACCTAATTCTGATATCGAACGAAGAAGTTAGAACCAAAATGTCCGAGACAATACAAACTGTCTCGGAGGTGCACGACAGTTATCACTGTCGCGCACATTGAGAAGCTAAAAATGTTATTTTTGATAGTTTTCTTAAGTTTCATATAGCCCACATGGCTTATTAACTCCTGGAGATCACTTATGAACATGGGGGAAGCAGTTACAAGCGAAAATCATATATACCCACTACCCACGAAAATTGCCCACTAAATGCAGAGGAGGGCGGTTACAAGATAGGCTAGAACTATTTCTTCAACCGCGATAGTGGTGACTACTGCGCCCAAAGAAAATAATGATGAGCAGTTGCTTTACTCTCATTTCAACAATTATGGACCCTTATCCCTATAAATACCTTCCCAAGCAGAGAGAGTTGGGGGGGAGACCAGAAAGACTTGAGCATTTGATGATTTTGAGCAAGAAGGAGAGAGTCTTCATTCTTCACGAACACTTTAAGAAGCTTTTGCCAATTCCTAGAGATCTAAGCTCTGACTTAATCTTTGGAATATCTTACACCGATAATACATTCATTTAAGATTCTTACTTTAATAAACGAAGAAGAATACCCAAAATCCTTCACGATTCAATCAGAATCTGTGAATCGGTGGTCCACGGGCTAACGCACCCCGGTACAGACAAAGATCTAAAAAAGCAGGAGTTGATAAATAATTTATGTGTTATTTTCTAGGAAGTTGTAATTATTTTGTTCATTGTGTAAGAGAAGTCTTATAAAAAGGCTATTTCTTTTAAATTCATCGTAAGCGATTGAAGTTTTAATGGATTCCACAATAAAACCAACTTTCAACGAAAACAAAGCAAAAGGACGGGGAGTCATTTGATAGCTTTTCTGTAATAAAGCAATGAATTGTAGGGATCCTATCACAGAGATATTTATCTTACAGACATGTCACAATAATCTCTCCCTTGATGTACTGGAAGCCTTGGGGGTCGTACCTTCCACAACATGAAAAGAATTAAAATTGTGCGGGGAACAGGTCGAACGTTTTCTCAAAAGAAAAAAAACTTAAAAGAGGTCAACTGACGACTAACCCCCCGAACTCGAATTTTGTTTCTCGTGGTAAAGGAAAGACACATGCAGCAGCTATTGACGCTAATTAGACGTCACAATAGCAACCTCAAAAGCATCGAAGGACTCCGAATTCGAGACTCCAAAAAGAGTACTCATTTAAGGATAAAGATGTTCCAGCTATCTTCTAACACCTTGAAAACAACAAAATCTAGCTGCTACCTATAACGAATTAGGAGAAAGCTAACAATACTTCGAATCCAAAATACTATGCGTACCACAGGAGGATCCTTCATCCCACCAAGGCGTGCTTTACTCTCAAGAACAACATTCAAGCCTTGGTTGAAGCCGGCATCATAACGCCGAAATGAGCCGAATGAGAACCCTTTCCTTTGATAGGTATATGAGGTTAAACTGCTCCCTGATACTCCAAGAGGTATACGAGTATAAACTGTTTCCCCATCCTCCAACGGGTATATGAGGTTAAACTGTTTACCCAACCTCCAACTGGTATATGAGGCTAAACTGTTCCCCATCATCCAACAAGTATATGAGCTTAAACTACCCCTTAATACTCCAACGGGTATACGAGTATAAACTATTTCCCAAACCTCCAACTAGTATACGAGGCTAAACTGTTACCTACCTTTAATGAGAAGTTCCTAAAGAATATTACACATAATATTCTTTAGGATAACCTTACAACATGATCGAATATAATTAGATTCAAATTCACCAAAGAGCTGGGGGGTAGAATACCTCAATGCATTCCAATGGAAAGTTCATGGAGAATACTACACAGGGTATTCTTAAGGATAACCCAAAACCAATTGATTCTTAACCATGATAAAAAATAATTAAGAACCTCTCAATGTGGCTATTTAATCATTTCCAAGATAATTAAAATCCTCCCACTGTGACTCCTAGAGCACTCTTTCATCGAGACGAGATTCAATGACTTCATCAAGTCAATTTTCTCACGCGAAACCACCAATGTATAATTGTGAAGTGCTTGACGATTCACAGTCCTCCATCATAAAATCCCTCACTAGTCAAATCAATTGATGGTGGGTCCATAAAATTCTTCATGATTACATCCACTCAAACTCCCACTATGTCTGTGCACTCAACTCTTCTATTGTTAGAATTCAGACATAGTATTGGAAATTTCGAACCCCTTTGTGTTAAAGCCCTTGCAACTTAATACTAGAAACGCCCATTATATTGACACAGTGATCTATAATAATTAACACTCCCACTATTATTTGTACTATCCCAATCCCACTTGGTCAAACATTTAAACAGTTGGGACCACAACCAAAATTTCCTTCCATGAACTAGACGTCCACTTTCAAATTGAACGATTAAACCTTTAAATAGTTAGGGTTATTTCAAACTCCCATTTGGTCAAACCTTTAAACATTTAGGGCTAAAGCTAAAATCCCCTCTTGATTCCTTCCATGAATGAGAGGTCCATTTTCAAATTGAACGATCAAACATTTAAACAATTAGGATTGTCTCAAACTCTCTCTTGGTCAAACATTTAAAAAGTTAGGACCACAGTCAAAATCCCATCTCGATTCCTTCCATGAACAAGAGGTCCATTTTCAAATTGAATGATCAAACCTTTAAATAGTTAGAATTGTCTCAACTCTCATTTGGTCAAACCTTTGAACAGCTAGGGCCAAAACCAGAATTTTCTTTCGATAAACGGGAGTTTTCCACCCACATCAGGTGATCAAACCTTCCTATAGTTAGGATCGTTTTAAAATTCCCGCTTGGTTAAACCTTTAAACAGTTAGGGCCGAAGTTAAAATTTTATTTCGATAAACGAAAAAGCCTTCTTCTGATTTGAGTAACCAATCCTATAAAAGTTAGGGTTATCCAGATCTTTTCAATTCTTAAAGTGGAGATCCCACTCTTAGTTTCCTCTTTAGGATTCTCGAAGTGGAGATCCTACTTTGAGTTTTTTTTACAGCAGGAGATAATATATAAAAAATTCTTTCTCTCTAGCATCGGGTTCGTCTTTGCCCCAAGAGAAGCCCTGGAGATAGAATATAAAATTATTTCTCTCCAGCACCGGGTTCGTCTTTTCTCTAAGAGAAGACACAATCCATGCCTTACACGTATGTGGGACTTTATCTTGATCCCTAAATAGAGATAAGTCTACATCTAAGACATATTGTCGATTAGTCTTTTGCCATGAAAAGGACAAAATCCTACGTATTCGACATTGTGGAAGCCGTTATTAATAACGGTAAAATCCGTGTCTTACAGGCACTGGGAATTTTATCTCGAATCCTAAGTAGAGATAAGTCAACATCTAACTCGTGTTGCAGGTTAACATTTCTCCATGAAAAGAATACCAGGATTCACGTCTGGGGGACGTTATCTTAATCCCTAAATAGAGATAAGTCTACGCTTAATACACGTTACCGGTTAGTCTTTTGTTGTGAAAAGAACAAAAGTTTATGTATTTGATATCATGACATGCCATTATTAATAACGCCATAATCCATACCATGTATGCATGGGGGACTTTATCTTGGCCCCTAAGTAGAGATAAATCTATGCCTAACACACGTTGCCGGTTAGTCTTTCCCCGTAAAAAGGACAAAACTTATGTATTCAATATCATAGCACCAAGTCTAAGAGCGTTCATTCTCGTAGCACAATATCACATGTGAAATAAATTTAGATAATTCATATGCAAGCCCGATTCAAACGGTAATCGGTAAAAGCATATCAAATTCGTTGATGGCTGAAGGTTTGCCAAAAATCCTAAAGTCTACGCCTAACATGCATTGCTGGGTAGTCTATTCCCGTGACAAATAACGAAGTCTATGTATTTGATATCGTAGCATCAAGTCTAAGAGAGTTTATTCTTTTAGCACAACGTCACCTACAGAACGGACTTAAAACAATCCGCATACATGCCCGATTCAAACGGTAATCGGTAAAGGCATATCAAATCCGTTGATGGCTGAGAGTTTGTCAAAAATCCTAAAGTCTACGCCTAACATGCGTTGTCGGGTAGTCTATTCCTGCGACAAATGATGAAGTCTACATATTCGATATCGTAGCATCAAGTCTAAGAGAGTTCTTTCTTTTAGCACAACGTCACTTGTGGAACAGACTTAGATAATCCATATACTAGCCCGACTCAAACGATAGTCGGTAAAGGCTTATCAAATCCGTTGATGACTGAGGGTTTGCCAAAAATCCTATAAGTACGATAGTCACTGACGCACCAGCTTCATTAGTTGGTCTCGTGACTCAAGCATTAGGGGGTAGCTTTAGAGATAATAATGGTATCAGCATCAACAACTGACCCTACTATCAAATCTCACACAAAGAGCTCAACCTGGTGAGACTCTGATGTATTCTCAGCTTGCTCTTCCCACACTCTGATGAGTATATGAGTATAAATTGTATCTCCTTGAACCTCCAATGGATACACGAGGTTAAACTGATTCCTGAAACTCCCAGGAGTATACGAGTATAAACTGGTCCTCTCCACTATAACGCCTTAAGAACCTAAACTGTGTAGACTTCAGTTAACGTATGAGTATAAACTATGTTCATGCCAGTCAACACGTAATCATAAGTCAACACCGGTCATCGCGTAGCCGTGAGTCAACACCGATCAACGTGTAATCATAAGTCAATGTCGGTCAACATATTACAAAGCTAGTCAATGCATTGACAATTTTTGTCGAAATAATGCCGGTCAACGTGTTGCAATACCGGTCAACGCATTGATAATTTTTGTCGAAACATGGCTTAAATCAACTCTCGGTCAAAGGATAATTTTGGGATTTTAATCATGATTCAGTGACGAATCCCTGACAAAGATAATCAGTTCAATATTGATTCAACGACATGAGGTAAAATCAGAAACCAATACACCAGTTTTAGTTTGAGACTTCGACAATGGTCAGATGATAAACGCAACACCAGAAGAATTTTAGCTATTCGACAAAATACTGAATAGACTGAGAACTAAAGAAGTTAAGAACCGGAGCTAGTTATAGGTCCCTTTACACCGATTGAAGGTTTGGCCTATCATATCTAAAGTATTTTACGTTCTTCTATAATAGAACAAGACTGAAACACTTTGGATGGGGTATTTGTAGGCGTTAAAAATTAACTATAGGTTCCCGCACGCAGTTCAAGATAGAGAAAAGATGATAAACATTATTATCCAAGTTGAGGAGGATTATTTGATATCATGCGGAAGCTAACAAGTACATGAAACAAGTTGGCATAGCATACAAATCAACGGGACGACGAAATAATGAAGAAACGACTCGATCGGGAGTTATGTTTCGCCCACAAAAGATAGAGTATCACTTATGTCTCGTTCACTCCATGTGTGTTTCATCTATGAGAAGTTGTAGGTCTCTTCTCCAGCTTTCTAACACATTTTGAATCATATCGTTCTGAGATCGGACGGGAGAATTAGAGGCAAAACAGTCAAAATACGTCGAACGACGTCTCGGCTAATGGCCAAGACACCACTGGTGTCTCAGCCAAAGCCGAGACACCAAGTTTGTCTCAGCCAAAGCTGAGACACCACTAGTGTCTTGGCTAAGGCTGAGACACCATTGGTGTCTTACGCCTAGAAAACCTGTTTTTGCTCGTATAGCTTCCCGAAAACTAGTTTTTCGATAAGATTTCGAGATTTCCTTAGCCCAAAGTCTTTCTAACTGATTTGAAGCTATCTTGGAACATGGTTAAGTGGTTACAACTAAGGATGAGATTAAATCAGTCATTTATATCTGAAAATAAAGCTTCTAAAGCCTATATATACAGCCCTAGGGCCTTCATTCACAAAGAGCTGAAATTCGGAGCAAACAATGAAGCCCTATCGAATTGGAGCGTGGAGGAGCACGAATTTCAGCAAGGACGAAGCAAGTTCTTGGCGAGTTCTTTGATATAAAGGAGGAGAGTTTGAGAGATCTGCACCTCTTTGGCGTTCATCCACTTACCTTGAGATTACATCGTTGCTGTGATCTCGAGGAGTGTTTATCTCATCGTTGCTGAGATATTCACTTTAATTTCTTGTCTCCTTTATGAGGCAACAAAATCAATCGGATTTGATCATTTGGTAGTCCATGAATAAACCTCAGCACTGACAAAGATCTCATGCAAGCAGAGGACCGATAAACGATCTCTCTGCGTGTGTTTTCAAGAAAGTTGTAATCTTTTTATTTTTATTGTGTAAGGAGGCTTATAAAATGTCTTTTTTTTGAACTTATTGTAATGACTGAAGTTGTAATGAGTGTCACAATAAAAAAACCAACTTTCGAT